>BLSH010343045.1:460842-472043 GCA_018402905.1 Glandirana rugosa
CCCTAATGTGCTTTACTAGTTATTATCTCAACTCGCTTGGAGACCTTCAAGCCCAAGACGACCAGGCAGGCATGTTTCAGGCCCAGGCCCAGACCTGCCTTGGGCTTGCTAGCGTGCCTGTTGCTTGGAGAAACTTTAGTTACCCCTGGGCTTGAAAATCCGTGTTTTTACCGACATTGTTTCAGGACCTTTCGGGATCTCCCGACGTTTTCCTTCATTTTACCCCCATTCCCATCCCGTTCACGGGATGTTTTTTTACCCCTGTCCCTTTATTGAAATTTATAAATTTTTTTTTATTTTTGTATTTTTTTCGTTTTTACCTCCACTTACACCTAGTGCCCTACCCTTACCCCCATTTTACTTCCTTTTGCAGCCCTCTAGGGCTTTCCAGGACTTTGTTACAGCCATTTTTGTGCCTAAAAGTTCGGGTCCCCATTGATTTCAAAGAGGTTCGTTGTCCGTGCGATCGTTCGGGTTCCGTCCAGACCCGGACCCGGACTTTGTACGGACGGACCAGCAGAACCCGAACTTCCAGAGGTTCGCTCAACTCTATTATTGATCATTTCGTGTAATCCCTTATATCTTAAATTATATATATATATTAATTGGGGTATGTTTTATTAATTTTAATTTATTCTGATCCATTTTGCCTGTTTTGGGAACTTTTTATAAGTTGTGTAGTCCAAGTACTGTTTCTAAATGCCATACATGATTGTGATGATTCTAATGCAATGTTTTTGGGCATTCGACTCCAGGCAGCGTTCCCTAGTTTATTATACATGTACCAATTTTGATGGTTGATATCTAGAATCGGGCATGAAACTAGCTGCTTGGCGGTCTTATATGTGCATTAGAAGATCAAACTTATGCATTTTGTAATTTGGTTGTCCAACTGATGACTTAATTACCACCGTTCGTAGGAATCTGTTTTAAATTGCTTTCTGTCTAAAGAGAAGCGGGTGGTTGCCTGGAGACGGTTAGATGCCGCAGCCATGGGGACGTACACTGCCCATTGCCTCCGCTATATATATGTTGCGTCGCGCCGCTCGGCTACGCCCTCTGTCGAAGTCGGATGTGACGAAACGCGTCAGTGCGGTAACCGAGCGACGCACAGGGGGATGCAATTGCCGGCCAACGGACGAAGGGTTCTATGTCAGATCGGGCTAGTACCGGACTGGTCATGAACGTTGAAACCCGGAGGCGGTACTTTTGACATGCGCTGATATCATTTATACCATGTGAGTGAATTTTTAAATGGGATTTGGGTTTCAATAAAAGACGGTTTTACGCTATGAAGATGCATCTGCTCCTTTTTTCCTCTTTGTCATCCTGAGTTCATGAGGAGTTTATACCTGTGGAGAGGACCAAGGTCTATCCAACTAGTGGATTAGGGATATCGCAGGAGACCCACTTCAGATTATTGAAACCATATGTTGTTGTCTCACCTAATTCTGGTGAGTGCATCCCAAAGGGGGACTTCCAGTTATTCTCACGAGGTGACAGTGTGATGGTGGATGGTATACTACACCTATGTATGAACTGAACTTTTATGACACCGCCCGATCACAATCTGGTCGATCGGCAATTTATTATTAGCGCTGCTGCAGGGACTTCTCTGTATGTTGGTTTATCTATTTGCTTGAATTCAAGTATTTCCAGCAGCTGCTTTCTATTTTTATTTGAAAGGACGTTTTATAAGGGGAACATTGCCTCCTAGGCGCTGAGCAGAGATTTGGGGATCAATTTATTTTCTCTGGTGTTGTTCAATATAGGTCTGGAAACATGCTTGGCCAGTCCATCACCTTTACCCTCAGCTTCTTTAGCAAGGCAGTGGTCGTCTTGGAGGTGTGTTTGGGGTCATTATCATGTTGGAATACTGCCCTGTGGCCCGGTCTCCGAAGGGAAGGGATCATGCTCTGCTTCAGTATGTCAAAGTACATGTTGGCATTCATGGTTCCCTCAATGAACTGTAGCTCCCCAGTACTCGCAGCACTCATGCAGCCCCAGACCATTACACTCTCACCACCATGCTTGACTGTAGGCAAGCCATAAGAAATAAGTTTATCTTGGTCTCCTCAGACCACAGGACATGGTTCCAGTAATCCATGTCCTTAGTCTACTTGTCTTTAGTAAACTGTTTGAGGCTTTCTTGTGCATTATCTTTAGAAGAGGCTTCCTTCTGGAGCGTCAGCAATGCAGACCATTTTGATGCAGTGAGCAACATATGGTCTGAGCACTGACAGGCTGACCCCCCACCCCTTCAAACTCTACAGCAATGATGGCAGCGCTCATGCTTCTATTTCCCAAAGACAACCTCTGAATATGACACTGAGCACATGCACTCAACTCCTTTGGTCAACCATGACGAGGCCTGTTCTGAGTGGAAACTGTCCTGTTAAACAGCTGTATGGTCTTGGCCACCATGCTGCAGCTCAGTTTCAGGGTCTTGGCAATCTTCTTATAGCCTAGGTCATCTTTATGTAGAGAAACAATTATTTTTTCAGATCCTCAGAGAGTTCTTTGCCTTGAGGTACCATGTTGAACTTCCAGTGACCAGTATGAGAGAGTGAGAGCAATAACACCAAATGTAACACTCCTGCTCCCCATTCACATCCTGTAACTGTAGCATGATACCGGGGAATGAAAATGGCTAATTGGGCCCAATTTGGACATTTTCACTTAGGGGTGTACTCTCTTTTGTTGCCAGCAGTTTAGACATTAATGGCTGTGTGTTGAGTTTTTTTGAGGGGACAGCAAATTTACACTGTTTTACAAGCTGTACACTCACTACTTTACATTGCAGCAAAATGTAATTTCTTCAGTGTTGTCACATGAAAGGATATAATAAAATATTTACAAAAATGTAAGGGATGTACTCAGTTTTATGAGATACTGAATACTATATACTGTACATATATATTCTTACACTGCCTACTATATATACACTGCACTAGATCTATATACTACACTGCCTGCACTGACTATACATACTCTACACCAGATCTATATACTACACTGCCTACACACCACTGACTAAACTAGAAATAGATTAACGTTAGCCTCCGGTCGCCACATTCACACAGTACTGTTCAAGGGGCCTTATATAGTGAGGGGCGTGGACGGAGACTCCTGAGACATGATTGACCAAAGGCACCCTGCCTTTTAGCCAACCATGGCTCTCACAGCAGAGCTTGCTGTGGTTGGCCAAAGTTGGTCATGTGCATGCTTTGGCCAATCAGCGGGTGGCATTTTGTCTAGCAATGCATTATGGGGCGCGTGAATTTGGTGTGAACGCCCCATAATGTTCTAAATTTGGCGAATGGCCAAACAGCCAATGTTTGCGTTGAACTTACGTTTGACTCGAACCGACAGCTCATCCCTAGTTGCCAGCGGTTTAGTGTGTTGAGTTATTTTGAGGGGACAGCAAATTTACACTGTTATACAAGCTGTACACTCACTACTTTACATTGTAGCAAAGTGTCATTTCTTCAGAGTTGTCACATGAAAAGATATAATAGAATATTTACAAAAATGTGAGGGGTGTACTCACTTTTGTGAGATACTGTATATATATTTTTGCTGGGGTGTGTTTGTATGCATATGTGCATATGAAACTAGCTACTACATTTTGGGAATATTTTCCAAGTCTGTATTCAGGTCATTAAAATTCAACAGAAGCTTCAGTTTAAACTAGCTTAGGCCTCGTTCACGCCATGGTGCAGAGACATAGGTTTTTCTGCACACGTGCTGCAAGGACTCCAAAAAAAAAAACAATGGTCCTCTATGTACCCTGTTCACACCACACTGTGCAGATTTTTTTCTGCACAGGAATCTGCAACGTGTATGCACTTTTCTGCACTGGAAAAAACTGACATATCAACATTGGTGTGAATAGGACACATAACTGACGCACATAAAAAATGGTGTCAACGTGCATGAAAACTGATTAGGAACTGATGTAAATGGATGTCTCTGCAAGTGAAATCTGCATGGTTTTCCCATCAGTTCCCATTAGTTTTCATGCATGTATGGTGTGAACAAGCCCTTAGAGTCCTGACACACCCTCTGTTATGTCAGAGCCAGAGCTCTCCAATCAGCAGGGAGAATGAGTTTTGCTGAATGCAGAGCTATAGGGCTGACTCAGGTGTGTTGGCCTTCTGCAGAGAGACTACTGCTTTCATCCAGAGAGCAAGGGTTACTCTTTAGGCCTCATACGCACGGACAATTTTTGACGCTGGCGTTTTCTCGTGTTTTTGCAGCTCTCCATGTTAGTCAATGGCCCCATAAAACCGCCAACGTTTTTGAGCTGTAGATAGCGTCGGCGTTAGTAAGCTGAAACTAGAACCCACGGCCAGCGCGTTCTGAGGCTGTAACTTTTTTGGCGTTTTTTGACGCTGACGCCGCAAAACGCTCACTAACGCCGTACTGGCATTAACCAGCGTTTTTTGGCGCCAACGTTTTTAGGTTGAAAAATAGCAGAGGGATGATTTTTTTTTTTAAAAAATGCCTATTGACGCCGACGCTCACTAACGCGATGCATAATGCCGAAAAACGCTGATTTTTTTTTTCCTTGACGTCGGGACAGACGTTTTGTTTATTTTTTAAGAAAAGTCTGTGTGTATGAGGCCTAAAAGCAAGGTTTCTTAACTAAAGTTCCTCCAGAGGTTGCTATGGGTTCCTTGAGCAATGAGCAATTTCTGCCTCTCAGATAAGTTTAAATATCTTTTTTGCTATCTGTAAGGAGGTAATTCTTCCCAATGACCATCTCATTAATGTATCATGAGTTGGTAAAAAGATTGAAAAAATCTCTGATAGATGTATGGCGTACATTGAACCCCTCGGGAAGAGACTTCACATATTTTTCCCCTGCACATTCTTCATACAGTAGAATAGACTACATTATGGTATCTCAATCCCTTTTAAAATTCACACCGGATGCGTCCATAGGGTTGACTTTGTGGTCAGATCATGCCCCTGTACACATCTCCCTGGGCTCTTTACCATCCCGGAGAAGGGGTTATACGTGGAGGCTAAACAACAACCTGTTAAGAGACACCGTCTACACACAAGCCATCTCGCAAGCGATGAGGAATTTTATCTCTGATCACAGGCGAGATGATACTGCCCCCCTAGTCAAATGGGAAGCGTTAAAATGCGCCCTACAAGGCATATTCATCCAACAAGGAGCGCGTCTCAAAAAAGCCCGCAAAGCCGAAATATCTTACCTTTTAACTAAAATATCCATCTTAGAAACCACGCACAAACAGACAGTGGACCCCAGTATACTGGTTGAGCTCTCAAATGCGCGGAGGGATCTACTCAGACTCCTCTCTGATCAATCACTGATCGCCAGGGACAGAGGGCGCCATGCACACTACTCGCAGGCGAACAAGTGTGGGGAAACATCTGGTGCGAGTCTTGCACCCCAGACTGACCCGCACTATGATCTCATTTATCCAATCGTCTAGCCAAGGGAAAGTTTACTCTAACCCTGCCATTGCGGACGAGTTCCGTAGTTACTACCATACTCTGTACAACCTGGCCCCCCCGCCACCGCAGACCAAATGACCCAGGGATACCCAGGACCCGACCATGCTTAATTATATCCAGGAGACGGCCCTCCCGACCTTCCCAAACCAAGACACAGACGAGCTAGAAGCTAGCCTCACAGATACGGAGTTCCTCCATGTTATTAAGAGCTTTAAAAATGGGAAGAGCCCTGGACCCGACGGCTTCTCTGCACGATTCTATAAGGAATTTGCCCCGCTTCTCACTCCATTCATATTGTCCGCATTTAACTCACTAAATGGGGGGCATCTTGCTGCCCATTACAGACCTCTTTGCCGTGTCAGGAGCCGTTGGTGTGCAGATCCGCATGGGAGCCGAGATGAAGCACGTCTCACTGATGCATGCGCCAGGCCACACCCCTGATGTGCCTATGTTTAATGTTTGTTTGTGAGTATATATATTTTATCTTTGGCAACAATAAATTTACTTGGATAATTCGCAAGGCTGGTGCGCCCTCTTTTCTATCTTTTTGTAAGACTGTTTGGAGGCCTGGTAAGTTTCTTTCCAGGTCTCATCAGTGCTGAGCAAGAAGTGTGCAGGAGAGAGGAACCAGGAGTTGTTGGAGAAGCAAGAAGTGTGCTGGAGTGAAGTTGGAGGAGTGTATATACTGTAGAGTGTATATACCGATCCCGTGTACAGAACTGTTGATTTTTGGGCATCCCATAACTACTCCAATCCCTATCCAAGTTCAATTCCCCAAATAAAAACAACAAAAACAAAGGACAAGCCTGTTTTCTGACTCCGGATGCCAGTAGGAGTGTGATTGAGGGCAGTTGTGAGCAGGTGAACCACTACTTCCAGCCAGCCCTGCTGGGCCAGGGCTACACTAGAAAACTTGGTGTTCACGGTCCTGTGTATGCACATATGCATGCTGTATGTGTGTAAACATTTGTGCTAACCTTCACCTTCGTGCAATTTCTCAATGAAGACACAATACTTTGGGCCTCTTTCACATTGGCACTCTCTGCCAGTGGATCTCTCTGCTTAGTGGGGGATGTCTCCGCCGATCCCTGCTGAGCAGACAGATGACAAATCTGGGTCCGCTCCACCTATTCAGAGTGGACACGGACACAGTCCACTTTCCTCTATGGACGGTTGGATGTAAACAGACTGCCTGTCCGTATACACCTGACTGTCATCCAATCTAGTCCACCAAACAGAACCCCCATCTAGCTGTTTTTACAGACAGGATCAGATGTCAACGGATACATACCTGTTGACACCCACCACTCCATAGAGGGAAATGGACGATCCGATCCGCTTAAAAACTGACAGGAAGACCCATCAGTTCAGTGAAAGTGGCCTTAGACTGGTTTTGTAAAAGAGGAAATTGTTTTACTGTTTTAACAATCTTACACAGTTAAGAAATATTGATTTGTTTTCTAGTTTCACTGTAGTTTTGCTCTAACAGAAACAATTGTGTCTTCTATTTGGCAGATCCGGTCTCTGATGTGAAAATATCCAGTAATAATACAGGATTAGTCTGGCCGGGTTTAGACTCTGTGTCTCTGACCTGTTCAGCTCTCGGCACAAATGTCACTTACTCCTGGAGCTTACAGGGGACACCACTGCCCCAGGACAAACAATATTACCTCACAGAGAACAACACAGTCCTCACAATCAGCCCTGTCTCTGTTAATGACAATGGAACCTTCACCTGTACAGCATCCAACAGGATAAACAACCGGACTAGCAATGAAATAAGCTTTGAACTGGCCTGTGAGTATTAAACATGTTTAGATGTTTCATAAAAAGTAAGCAATTTTGATTGCATTCATTTGATATTATTGTTCTTGTTACCTGGACTTGCTGAGCTAATTTAACATAAGGCAAGGGAAATTGCACTTGGCAAGGGAATTTTCCCTTAGCTTAGTGAATAAGGTGAAGCTCCGCTGAATGTCTTCATTCAATCATATGCATATTGTTTTCCTTTCATGTGATTGAGTAGTCTTTGCAATGTTAATTTCTACCACATTTACTAAGCTAATGGACAATCCCCTGGCAAAGTGAACAGCCTATTTCCTTTTAGTAAATCAACCCCATTAAAGAGAACCAGTAACAGTTGGGTTTCTGCTAGAATCTGAAATTAATTGTGCAGGTTTATTTTTGTAAGATTTATAATGGCCTAAATTGTTTTTTCTGAGCTGGACTCTACAGCTTAAAGTGGAAATTAAATTTGAGCTGGGCATATGTCTGTAGTGTTTTGTTATCTTTCTTCAAATAGCTATGTCTGCTAGCTGTCTTTTCTTTTGTAGCTCTGTTATCAGCCTGATAAGGTCTCACCCATTCTTGTTAGTCGGGACATAGAATTAGAGTCGGGGGAGGTTGCTAAAAATAGATGAGCAGGCTGCTAAACAAAACACAGTCAGAGCTCTGCATGTGTGGGGAAGGGGTGTGGGCCTTTCTTCCAATGAGCTTTCTCACAGTGTCTAGCTATCAACCCCTCCAAAAATAGGAATTTTAGAAAATGCACAATCTAACGGAATGTGCATTTTCTAAAATGTATATCAAACGGAAGACAGAAGATACACTTTTAAAACGTATATAGGGAGGTTTGTGTCATCTCTGTGTATCTTCTGAGGCTGTTCACTTCACTGGGTATATGGAGGGTTTACATGTAGAGTTGAGCGAACACCTGGATGTTCGAGTTCGTCAGGTTCGGCCAAACCTCGTGAAACCGTTTGGGTTTGGCACCGAACTCGATCCGGACTTTTGGGCACAAAAATGGCTGTAAAAAAGTAATGGAAATGGCTAGAGGGCTGCAAAAAGAAGCAAAATGGGGGTAAGAGTATAACAAGTGCCCTGCAAACAAATGTGAATAGGGAAATAACTTAAAATCATATAAAAAAATAAAAATGGGATGAGGAGGTGGATGTGGAGTAGGAGCCTAGAGGTTGACGAGGCCGTGACCTTGGCAGTGTAGGTGGAAGTGGCAGTGATGGAGGAGGAGGAGGTAGCCAACACAGTTTTTTGTTTGGGTTTTTTTTAGAATTGGGGTAGCCCCCAAAATATTGAGACATGTTAAAAAAAAAAAAGGATACCAATGGCTGTGTGAGGCCGGTCTAAATGTCTATTCTGTACAAGGTACAGACAAGTCTTGTGGGATCCATGCCTGGCTCATTTTAATAAAGGTTAGCTTGTCCACGTTGGCTGTGGACAGGCGGCTGAGCTTGTCTGTGATAACACCCCCTGCCGTACTAAACACACGTTCAGACAATACACTGGCTACAGGGCAGGCCAGCACCTCCAAGGCATAAAGGGCAAGCTCAGGCCATGTGGCCAATTTGGAGACCCAGACGTTGAATGGGGCAGACCCATCAGTCAGTACGTGTAGGCGTGTGCACACATACTGTTCTACCATGTTGGTGAAATGCTGCCTCCTACTAAGACGTTGCCTATCAGCTGGTGGTGCTGTTTGTTGTGGCGTGCTGCTGACAAAGCTTTTCCACATTTCGGCCATGCTAACCCTGCCTTCTGAGGTGCTGGCGGTGCCACAGCTGCGTTGGTGACCTCTTCCTCCTCCTCTGCCCTCGCCTTGTGCTTCTACTGAGCCTCCGATGTAATTTGGGAATGCTCTCAGCAGTGCGTCTACCAGAGTGCGCTTATAGTCCCGCATCTTCCGATCACGCTCCAGTGTCCAGTGAGGGAATTAAGGACGGCACGTTCTCTTTGTAACTGGGATCCAGCAGGGTGGCCACCCAGTAATCAGCACAAGTTAAAATGTGGGCAACTCAGCTGTCATTGAGTAGGCACTGCAACATGTAGTCGCTCATGTGTGCCAGGCTGCCCAGAGGCAAAGACAAGCTGTCCTCTGTGGGAGGTGTATCATCTGTGTCCTCCGTATCCCCCCAGCCATGCTCCAGTGATGCCCACGAGCTGTGTTGGGTGCCACCCTGCTGTGAACACGGTTCCTTCTCCTCCTTCTCCTCATCATCCTCGTCCTCCTCATCCTCCAGAACTGTCCCCTGGCTTGAAAATTTTTGACCTGGCCTATGCTGGTGCAGGAACCCACCCTCCGAGCCACTTGTGAATGACTGGCCTGATAACCATGGAAATGACCCCTTTTCCTCCTGTGCCACATCCTCTTCCATCATTGCCCGAAGTGTTTTTTCAAGGAGACATAGAAGTGGGATAGTAACGCTGAGAACAGCGTCATCGGCACTGGCCATGTTGGTGGAGTACTCGAAACACCGCAATATGGTACACAGGTCTCGCATGGAGGCCCACTCGTTGGTGGTGAAGTGGTGTTGTTCCGCAGAGCGACTGACCCGTGCATGCTGCAGTGGAAACTCCACTATTGCCTGCTGCTGCTCACACAGCCTCTCCAGCATGTGCAAGGTGGAGTTCCACCTTGTGGGCGTGTCGCATAGGAGGCAGTGAGTGGGTAGGGTGAAGTTCCGCTGCAGCGCAGACAGGCGAGCAGCAGCAGGGTGAGAACGCCGAAAGCACGCACAGATGGCCCGCACTTTCTGCAGCAGCTCTGACATATCCGGGTAGTTTTTAGAAATTTCTGCACCACCAAATTCAGCACATGCGCCAGGCAAGGGATGTGCGTCAAACCGGCTAGGACCAGAGCTGCTACGAGATTTCGCCCATTATCGCACACCACCAGGCCGGGCTTGAGGCTCAGTGGCAACAACCACTCATCGGTCTGTTGTTCAATGCTCGTCCACAGCTCCTGCGCAGTGTGGGGTTTATCCCCCAAACATATCAGTTTTAAAACAGCCTGCTGTCGTTTCCCCCTGGATGTGCTGAAGTTGGTGGTGAAGGTGTTAAGCTGAGCGGATGAGGAGGTGGTAGAGGCAGATGAGGAGGAAGCGCAGTAGGAGGAGGAGGCAACAGGAGGCAAAGAGAAATGCCCTGCAACCCTCGGTGGCGGAAGGACATGCGCCAAACAGCTAGCCGCCTCAGGCCCACCCGCCACTACATTTTCCCAGTGTGCAGTTAGAGAGATATAGCATCCCTGCCCTTGCTTACTGGTCCACATATCAGTGGTTATGTGGACCTTGCCACAGATGGCGTTGCGCAGTGCACAATCAATCTCGTCCCCAACTTGTTTGTGCAGGGAAGGGATGGCTCACCTGGAAAAGTAGTGGCGGCTGAGAACCACGTACTGTGGGACAGCCACCGCCATCAGGTTTATAAAACTGTCCGTGTCCACCAGACGGAATGACAGCATTTCAAAGACCAGGAATTTTGAAATGCTGGCATTCAGGGCCAGGGATTGCAGGTGGGTAGGGGGAACTTCCTCTTTCTCTCCAGTGTTTGGGAGATGGAGAGCTGTAAGCTTCCATGGGACCATGGTGTGGAAATGCTTGGGGACGGTGGTGGACATGGTGGCGTTGCTGTCACATCGTCTGTTTGCTGGGTGGCAGGTGACACTGGCACTGTAGAGGTGGAGGAAGAGGCAGAGGCAGCAGCAGAAGAGGAAGCAGGAGGAGGCCGAGACCTTTCTTGGATTTTGAGGTACTTATTCCACTGCAGCAAGTGCTTTGCATTTAGATGCCTGGTCATGGAGGTTGTGCTCAGGTTTAGAACATTTGTGCCTCGCTTCAGCCTCTCATTGCACAGTGTGCAAACCACTTGTGTCTTGTAGTCAGCACATTGTCTAAAGAACTGCCACACCGGGGAAC
>BLSH010343045.1:482493-502879 GCA_018402905.1 Glandirana rugosa
ATCACTATACAAAAAAACATAAAAAATATTAGAACCCCATTATTAAACTAAGGGTTCTTCCACGAGTCCCTCTATCCCTATACAAAGGTTAGAGATAAACTCGTGTATATACATTGATTGGCTAGTTACTCGTAAAGTCTAACTACCCTACTAGGTAGAAAGTGACACGAGTGTGTGATTCGCTATGCTAGCGACCCGCCGAGTCTATCTATCCTGAGAAAGTAGACACGTAACTTAATTCGTATGGTCCACTCGGCTCACTCTCTGCCGAGGGAACCAAAGATACCATAGGTATATTTGTCGAATTCGCACCACTGCACTATCCGAGGTGGGGCGGCTCCTTCCGTGTGAACGGCAACTCCTTCGCTCCTCACAGCAGCAGCGGGTGACGTCCAGGTCGGTCCTTCCCCCGTACGCGTTACGGCAAGTGTGCCTTCCTCGGCGGGGTGGAGCCTATCACGTCACCACGCTTAAGCTGTTTATATGGATACCATAGAAACCAAGGGAGCCGTCTCTCACTCGGCTCACCTGGTATGCTTAATTCAATGCACAGATGAAAGAGTCCTATCTATCTGAGCCGCCCAGCGATCGTATCGCTTAGTGTGTGAGCACAGTGAAAGATGGATCATCCCATCAATCTGAAATGCTCATTGATCGGTTAGTTACATATATGTGCTCAAATAGAGATTGGAAACATATCCCTATCTCCCTGAGCACCTTCTTGGGAATCAAATTATTACCCCAAGATTATAAAAAATACAAAAAAACATATCACTAAAATAAAAAAAAATAAAAAAAAACCCACGTCTCCCGCTACCAACTGGGAGGAGCAACAGGAGCTTCACATAATCACAAATCATATCCATTTTAATAGCTTTTTAAATAAAATCCCCACAGAAGATGTCTCATAACAAACAATAAATAAATAAAATAAAACCTGGTGATTATTTATTAGATATGAAGCAATTTAGATCAAATTCTACGTTGAGACCCAGGGGGCGCATAACCTGGGCCTCAAAGATCCAAAAAGATTCTCTCTGACTGAGGGCTCTTATGAAATTACCACCCCTCCAATGTTTCATGACCCTCTCTATCCCCCAGAAACGTAAGTGTTTGGGGTCCCGTTGATGGAAATTTTTAAAATGTCTAGAGACATTATGGGAAGGGTCTCCTTTTTTAATATTAGTAACATGCTCCCCAATCCTTACGGCCAAAGTCCTTGAAGTGCGACCTATATATTGTAGGCCGCAACTACATTCTAACATATATACCACCCCTTCTGTTTGGCAGGTAATTAAATTTTTTATCTGATAATTATTGCCAGTGGTATAAGCCTGGAATTCTTTGCATTTAATACCACCTTTCGAAAGTCTACACGCTTTACATTTCTTGCAAGGATAAAATCCAGCAAGAAATGAAAAGAGGGAATTTTCCTTGATACTAGGTGGATCAATTACTCCAGGGGCTATTTGATCTCTTAAAGTCGGGGCCCTTTTGTATATGAACCCAGGATTAGGGGGAAGAATAGAACCCAAAACCTTGTCTTTAAGGAGGATACCCCAATGTTTCTTAATAATCCGTTCTACTTGTTTATGCTGGATATTGAAATCTAGAAGTATTTTACGTTGTGAGGACTGCTCTACACAATCAGTTCTATTTTTAATCAGTTCCTTCCTGTCCAAGTTTTTAACTTTTTCTAATTCTTTTGAAAGGAGTGTTTTGTCATAACCTTTCAACATGAATCTTTCAGTCAGAACTTGTGATTGTGTAAGAAAATCACTTTCTGAGGTGCAGTTCCTTTTTAGACGTACATATTGTCCCCTAGGAATATTACAAAGCCATGTACAGTGATGGCAACTATCGACCGGAATATAACCATTCCGGTCCATAGGCTTAAAGTAATTCTTGGTCTTAAAGGACTCACCGTCCCTAGAGATTTCCAGGTCCAGAAAAATCATATTCAACTTATCAACCTTCCACGTTAGGACAATTCCTTTGTTGTTACTATTAAGGTCGGCGATGAAACTGTTAAGTGAAGATTCACTACCTTCCCAGATTATAAACAAATCATCGATGTACCTTTATAACATCGGAGTTGCTCTGGACGCTCTTTAAACACTGCCTCTTCCTCCCAGTGAGCCATAAATAAATTGGCTACACTGGGAGCGAAGCGAGCGCCCATCGCAACTCCTCTGATTTGTAAATAGAACTGTTGTTGGTACCAGAAATAATTTTTTTGCAAACAAAATTTCAGACTGTCTAGCACAAATAGCTGATGTTCTGGTCCTAAATCGGAGGACTCAAACGCCCATTGTACTGCAGATAAAGCATCAGCATGACCTATAATAGTGTATAACGATCCAACGTCAGCCGTGACCAAAAAACACTCAGCAGAACATTTAACTGTTTCCAATATTTGTATTATTTGTTTAGTATCACGGAGGTGTGCCTTAGTTTCAGTTACCAGGGGTTTGAGAAATACATCTATATACTGACCTACCCTAGCTGTAACGGAATCTATTCCGTTAACAATTGGTCTGCCAGGAGGGCAGACCTTATCCTTGTGAATTTTAGGGAGGCAGTAGATGATAGGTGTCCTACATGCTGATGGTTCTAAGTATGCTGATTCTTTTTTATTTAGAACCCCTTGCTCACTTCCCTTTTTGACCAAGATGTGAAGGGCCTTTTGATACTCAATCACCGGATTCTTAGGAAGTAACTGATAGGTTTCCCTATCGTCAAGCAGGTTCTTCATAACCTCTTTATAGTAGGGTTTACTAAGGATCACGAGACTATCTCCCTTATCCGCTGGGCAGATGACAATGTTTTTATTTTCCTCCAACGAGGCTATGCCCTTCTGAATGAAGGAGGGGTCTCGGGCCTTCTTTTCCCTAAGTTCTTGCAAATCTCCCACTACCATGTTTTTAAAAACCTCCAGGTTTTTATTATCACCAACTAATGGGTTGAACACAGATTTGTTGGCCAAATTGGAATGTGTACCACTAGGAGGACGTATACATCTCTCAGGTGCTTTCGTTAAAAAATACTATTTAAGATTGAGTGTTCTCACATACTTTTGGACACTCACATAAGTCTGAAATTTATTAAGGTTTTTTGTAGGGGCAAATTTTAACCCTTTGTCTAAAAGTTTAATTTCATCAACAGTTAGATCAGTCCCACTTAAGTTAAAAATGCCTGCTCCTATCGGGATCTTTTTCTTTTGTATTCGTTTTCCTGATCTGCATCCTCTCTTCCTCTCCTTATACCTCGTGGGGTTTGGTACTGGGCATCCCCCCATTTCTGGGGGGGTGTCCCTAAAAAATTATCCATATTTTCGTGTTCTCTCCTTAACGGATTAAACCTATTCTCAACCTGTACTGTATAATCTGAATCATATTGCTCATTAACATGCCTAGAAGGATAAGGATAAGGAGCTTTATGATACCAGGTTTTATTCTTTTCACGTGGGGGGGCCCTCTTGGTGTGTATTGTATCCTTGATTATAAGTATATGGATGGGAATGGGGATTGGATGGAAAAAAGCCCCGTCCTCTCCCCCTTCCTCTGCCCCTAGATCTCCCCCCATTTGGGGTCCTATTTGGGAAAGTAGGAGCCAAATTAGCTTTTCTCACAGGTGTAGGAGGGGGGTTCGTTTGTTCAATTATTTCAAGGGAGGGATTAACTTGTGTGTCATGATTAAGTGTAGTTTGTGATACGCAGTTTTTTTGCCATTTAAAAACTTCCTGTCGGGAAAAGTCACCCGAATCTCTGATAAATTTCCACTTCTTTTTCTCAGACGCCTCTTTATCCCATTTGATTAATTTAATTTTTAATTCTTTCGATAATTTATCGAATTCTGCTGTTTCTTTATATTGTTCTATTTTGGTCTCAACCTCCTTAATCATACTTTCAATCACTTTTTGTTTATTTCTTTTTCTAACTAATAGGAACT
This sequence comes from Glandirana rugosa, assembly GCA_018402905.1. Lineage (NCBI taxonomy): Eukaryota > Metazoa > Chordata > Amphibia > Anura > Ranidae > Glandirana > Glandirana rugosa. The sequence continues at coordinate 486,445 of BLSH010343045.1, forward strand.
CCATAAGTTCAAGTCCTTTAGCATTGAAAAATGTAAACCAATCTATGTTGGAATTCTCGTCCATTAAACCATCATTGGGGGGGATATCCCACCTCAATCTCCTGGGAACAAACCCTCGGGAGATATACTGTTCAAATAATACCACATCCCACCACATCTTAATCTTCTTTTCAAAGAGATTAGACAGTTTTTTAAAAAGGGTGGTCACATTCTCATTTTCTTTGGTGCTAATAAGCGAAAATACCTCATCCAATTTAACCTCTCTTTGTTCTAAAAACTGAAAGAGATCCATAATTAGCGCAGCTGATTGGGATAGATTAATGGAATGATACCGGGGGCTCAGCGGAAGCACAAGGTGAAAGTAGATTAGGAGGAGGAGGTAGAGGCCACCAACGCAGCTGTGCCACCGCCAGCACCTCAGAAGGCAGGGTTAGCATGGCTGAAATGTGGCAAAGCTTTGTCAGCAGCCCGCCACAACAAACAGCACCACCAGCCGATAAACAACGTCTTAGCAGGAGGCAGCATTTCAGCAACATGGTGCAATGAGTGCATGAGTATGTGGGCACACGCCTGCACGTACTGCCTGATGGGTCTGCCCCATTCAACTTCTGGGTCTCCAAATTGGCCATATGGCCTGAGCTTACCCTTTATGCCTTGGAGGTGCTGGCCTGCCCTGCAGCCAGTGTATTGTCGGAACGTGTGTTTAGCACGGCAGGGGGCGTTATCACAGACAAGCGGAGCCGTTTGTCCACATCCAATGTGGACAAGCTAACCTTTATTAAAATGAATCAGGCATGGATCCCACAAGACTTGTCTGTACCTTGTGCAGAATAAACATTTAGACCGGACTCACACAGCCATTCATATACTTCTTTTTTTGAATAGGCCTCAATACAAAAAAAAACCATGTTGGCTACCTCCTCCTACTCCTCTACCACCGCCACTTCCACCTACACTGCCACGGTCATGGCCTAGTCAACCTCTAGGCTCCTACTCCACATCCACCCCCCTTCCCGTTTTTTTACTTGATTTTAATTTATTTTCCCTATCCCAATTTATTTGTAGGGCACTTGCCCTAGTTTGAAGATGATTTTAGAACAGTTATATGGCTTCTACCGTTAATTAATACTTTTCAGACACAGTTTGAAGATGAGCCACATTCACCTCCATTTTTGCTTTTTTATGTTTTTATTTTTTTAAAAATATTTAAAGTTATTTCCCTGTCCCCATTTTTTTGTAGGGCACTTGCCCTACCCTTACCCCCATTTTACTTCCTTTTGCAGCCCTCTAGGGCTTTCCAGGACTTTGTTACAGCCATTTTTGTGCCTAAAAGTTCAGTGGGGTTCGTTGTCCGTGCGACCGTTCGGGTTCCGTCCGGACCCGGACCCGGACTTTGTCCCGAAGTTCGGACGGACCAGCAGAACCCGAACTTCCAGAGGTTCGCTCAACTCTAGTCGCCAACGCAGCTGTGGCACTGCCAGCACCTCAGAAGGCAGGGTTAGCATGGCCGAAATGTGGAAAAGCTTTGTCAGCAGCACGCCACCACAAACAGCACCACCAGCTGATAGGCAACGTCTTAGCAGGAGGCAGCATTACAGCAACATGATGGAACAGTATGTGTGCACACGCCTACACGTACTGATTGATGGGTCTGCCCCATTCAACTTCTGGGTCTCCAAATTGGCCACATGGCCTGAGCTTCCACTTTATGCCTTGGAGGTGCTGGCCTGCCCTGCAGCCAGTGTATTGTCTGAACGTGTGTTTAATACGGCAGGGGGCGTTATCACAGACAAGCGCAGCTACCTGTCCACAGCCAACGTGGACAAGCTAACCTTTATTAAAATGAACCAGGCATGGATCCCACGAGACTTGTCTGTACCTTGTGCAGAATAGACATTTAGACCGGCCTCACACAGCCATTGGTATCCTTTTTTTTTTTGAATACGTCCCAATATTTTGGGGGCTACCCCAAGTCTAAAAAAACCAAACAAACAAAAAACAGTGTTGGCTACCTCCTCCTCCTCTTCCTCCTCCACCACCGCCACTTCCACCTACACTGCCACGGTCACGGCCTAGTCAACCTCTAGGCTCCTACTCCACATCCACCTCCTCCTCCCATTTTTATTTTTTTATGTGATATTAAGTTATTTCCCTATCCACATTTGTTTTCAGGGCACTTGTGCTACTCTTACCCCCATTTTGCTTCCATTTGCAGCCTTCTAGCCCTCTAGCCCTTTACTTTTTTACAGCCATTTTTGTGCCCAAAAGTTCGGGTCACCATTAACTTCAATGGGGTTCAGAGTCCGGGGTCAAGTTCGGATCGTGTTCGGTGCCGAACCCGAACAGTTTCACGAGGTTCGGCCGAACCCGACAAACTCGAACATCCAGGAGTCCGCTCAACTCTAATGGCTTTATAACGATAAACTCTCCCTCAGAGCACCAGCAGGAACCTCTCCCTAATGCAGTAGTAGAAGGTTTTAGAACGATAAACTCTTCCTCACAGCACCAACAGGAACGTCTCCCTAATGCAGTAGTAGATGGTTTTAGAATGATTATCTCTCCCTCAGAGCACCAACAGGAACGTTTCCCTAATGCAGTAGTAGTTGGTTTTAGAACGATAAACTTTCCCTCAGATCACCAACAGTAACCTCTCCCTAATGCTGTAGTGGATGGTTTTAGAACGATAAACTCTCCCTCAGAGCACCAACAGGAACCTCTCCCTGATGCAGTAGGAGATGGCTTTATAAAGATAAACTCTCCCTCAGAGCACCAACAGGAACCTCTCCCTAATGCAGTAGTAGATGTTTTTAGAACGATAAGCTCTCCCTCAGAGCACCAACAGGAACCTCTCCCTAATGCAGTAGGAGATGGCTTTATAATGATAAACTCTCCCTCAGAGCACCAACAGGAACCTCTCCCTAATGCAGTAGTACATAGTTTTAGAATGATAAACTCTCCCTCAGAGCACCAACAGGAACCTCTCCCTAATGCAGTAGTAGACGGTTTTAGAATGATAATCTCTCCCTGAGAGCACCAACAGGAACCTCTCCCTAATGCAGTAGTAGATGGTTTTAGAACGATAATCTCTCCCTCAGAGCACCAGCAGGAACCTCTCCCTAATGCAGTAGTAGATGGTTTTAGAACGATAAACTCTCCCTCAGAGCACTAACAGGAACCTGTCCCTAATGCAGTAGTAGATGGTTTTAGAATGAGAATCTCTCCCTCAGAGCACATACAGGAACCTCTCCCTAATGCAGTAGTAGATGGTTTTAGAACGATAAACTCTCCCTCAGAGCACCAACAGGAACCTGTCCCCAATGCAGTAGTAGATGGTTTTAGAACGATAATCTCTCCCTCAGAGCACCAACAGGAACCTGTCCCAATGTTAGAAGAGGACTTGTTTGTAGTTTGTTGTGCTTTCCTAGCGCTGAGGACTTGTTTGTAGTTTGTTGTGCTTTCCTCGCACTCCCGGAGGGGGCGGCGCCGGGCAGCCCTATTTAAACAGTGTGAACCCTGTAGCAAATGCTGTCCGTTCTACAGTGTTCCAGTGTGTTCCCGTGACCTGTTTGCTAAAGACTTCCTGTATCTGTGATCCGGCTTGCCCGACCTTGATTGAACTCTGCCTGTACCGACCCTCTGCCTGTTTACGACCCCGCATCTGCCTGACCCTCTTGTACCCTTCTGCCTACACGTACTGACTGATGGGTCTGCCCCATTCAACTTCTGGGTCTCCAAAGTGGCCACATGGGCTGAGCTTCCCCTTTATGCCTTGGAGGTGCTGGCCTGCCCTGCAGCCAGTGTATTGTCTGAACGTGTGTTTAGTACGGCAGGGGGCGTTATCACAGACAAGCACAGCCGCCTGTCCACAGCCAATGTGGACAAGCTAACCTTTATTAAAATGAACCAGGCATGGATCCCACGAGACTTGTCTGTACCTTGTGCAGAATAGACATTTAGACCGGCCTCACACAGCCATTGGTATCCTTTTTTTTTTTAAATATGTCTCAATATTTTGGGGGCTACCCCAAGTCTAAAAAAAAAACCAAACAAACAAAAAACAGTGTTGGCTACCTCCTCCTCCTCTTCCTCCTCCACCACCGCCACTTCCACCTACACTGCCACGGTCACGGCCTAGTCAACCTCTAGGCTCCTACTCCACATCCACCTCCTCCTCCCATTTTTATTTTTTTATGTGATATTAAGTTATTTCCCTATCCACATTTGTTTGCAGGGCACTTGTCCTACCCCTACCCCCCATTTTGCTTCCTTTTGCAGCCTTCTAGCCCTTTCCATGACTTTTTTACAGCCATTTTTGTGCCCAAAAGTTCGGGTCACCATTAACTTCAATGGGGTTCAGAGTCCGGGGTCAAGTTCGGATCGTGTTCGGTGCCGAACCCGAACGGTTTCACGAGGTTCGGCCGAACCCGACAAACTCGAACATCCAGGTGTCCGCTCAACTCTAATGGCTTTTTAACGATAAACTCTCCCTCAGAGCACCAACAGGAACCTCTCCCTAATGCAGTAGTAGAAGGTTTTAGAATGATAAACTCTTCCTCAGAGCACCAACAGGAACCTCTCCCTAATGCAGTAGTAGATGGTTTTAGAATGATAATCTCTCCCTCAGAGCACCAACAGGAATGTTTCCCTAATGCAGTAATAGTTGGTTTTAGAACGATAAACTTTCCCTCAGAGCACCAACAGGAACCTCTCCCTAATGCAGTAGTGGATGGTTTTAGAACGATAAACTCTCCCTCAGAGCACCAACAGGAACCTGTCCCTAATGCAGTAGTAGATGGTTTTAGAAAGATAAACTCTCCCTCAGAGCACTAACAGGAACCTCTCCCTAATGCAGTAGTAGATGGTTTTAGAATGATAAACTCTCCCTCAGAGCACCAACAGGAACCTGTCCCAATGCTAGAAGAGGACTTGTTTGCAGTTTGTTGTGTTTTCCTAGTGCTGAGGACTTGTTTGCAGTTTGTTGTGCTTTCCTCGCACTCCCGGAGGGGGCGGCACCGGGCAGCCCTATTTAAACAGTGTGAGCCCTGTAGCAAATGCTGTCCATTCTACAGTGTTCCAGTGTGTTCCCGTGACCTGTTTGCTAAAGACTTCCTGTATCTGTGACCCGGCTTGTCCGACCTTGATTGAACTTTGCCTGTACCGACCCTCTGCCTGTTTACGACCACGCTTCTGCCTGACCCTCTTGTACCTCAGTTGCCTGCCGGTTAACGACCCTGCCTGCACCTGAAGACCCGTTTGCCTGCTCCCTTGTACCGCACCAGCCAGCCTGTTAATGACCCTGCCTGCACCAGACAACCCGTTTGCATGGTGCCTTGTACCGCACCAGCCAGCCTGTTGCCGACCCGGCCTGCATCACCACTCTTCTGTCTGCACGAGCTCCTGGAGGATCCTCGCAACACCATCTGCATCCGCACCAGCCCTCGTGCCCCCCTGTGCTCCGGAATCTCCTGTCTGCTCTACCAGAGGTTCCCGAACCAGGGTCGTAAGAGAGGTTGTCCTCATCAGACTCCATCACCAGGTAGGTGACAGAAACGGACAGCCATGTCTGAGTCTGAGCAGGGGCCCTCTCCGGTGCATGAACTCTGTCAACATTTGGACGGTCTCTCTCGAGCCGTGCAACACCTGCAGGCAGACTACACCCAGCTCCAGACCCAGCTCCTGGAAATTGCCCCATCGGGGGCTTGTCAGCTGTCAATGGATCCCACAGTGCCCTTGCCTGAACGGTTCTCAGGGGACCGTTGGAAGTTCAGAGCGTTCCGCTGTGCCTGTGAACTTTATCTCAGCCTGCAGCCCCACACCTTCTCCCTTTAAGCCACGAAGGTGGGGCTGGTGATTTCCCTACTGCGGGACGAGCCTCAACTATGGGCCCACCAGCTCCTGGAGCAAGGGGCGTCTGAGGTATCAGATTTGTCTTGGTTCTTCCAAGCAATGGCTTGGCTGTATGAAGACCCGCATCAGGCGGCCACTGCCGAAGCTGCACTCCACGCCCTCCGACAAGGCCGCCGTCCGGCGGAGGAGTATGTATCAGAATTCAGGCGTTGGAGCTCCGACACGGCCTGGAATGAAGCTGCTCTGCGCCACCAGTTTCAGCGGGGTTTGGCCGACCCCCTGAAGGATGAATTGACCCATGTTGGGACGCCATCCTCCTTGGAGAGGCTCATCGACCTGGCCATCCAGATAGATCGGCGCCTTCGTGAACACAGAGCGGAAAGTGCCAAGGTGAACCTGCGACCTTTTTGGTTGTTACCCCTCACTGGGGGATTGACAAAAGGCACTCTGGCTGGCTCCACCATTGTCACCTCTCCTCCTCCGAGACTGCCTGAACCCCAGCAGCGGGGTGTGGCATACTCGGCATTGACCTCTGAAGAGAACTAGCGCCGAAGGAACCTTGGCCTCTGCCTCTACTGTGGAGAGCCGGGGCACTTAGTGTGCTCCTGTCCGTCCAAGTTGAAAAGATGTCTTGCCACCTCTCCTCAACCAGCACCTGTTTCGGGTGGCTCACCTCACCCTCTCTCTGCTTTTACAGCTTTCTGGAGGAGCCATTACCGTCTCAGCTATTATAGACTCAGGTACATGCAGTTGCTTCCTGGACCTTAGCTTTGCGGCACAACACAGGATACCCCTGCGACCCAAGACTCTCAGGATGCACCTGGCTGATGGCACAACCTTGAAATCTGGCCTGGTCTCACAGGAGACCAACCCTCTGACCACCACGATGCAGGGAGGCCATCGGGAGCTACTCACCCTTGATGCCATCGCCTCACCCATCTTCCCTGTTATTCTTGGACTGCCTTGGCTTCAGGCCCATAATCCCACCATTGACGGGTCCTCTGGGGAAGTCCAGGTCCAGTCCCAGTATTGCCACAAGCACTGCTTCCCCCGGATTCCTGGAACAGATCCTGCCCTACTAACCCTGGACCTTGATCCGGAGCCTGAGATCAGTCAGCTCATCCCCAGCATCTACCACGCTTTTCTAGACGTCTTTAGCAAAAAGGGGCTGAGGTCCTTCCACCTCATAGACCGTATGACTGCCCCATTGAGCTTCTCCTCGGTGCAGAGATTCCCTTTGGAAGGATATACCCACTGACAGAGCTGGAACTCGGCACCCTGAAGTCCTATATTGACGAGAATCTCAAAAAGGGCTTCACCCGTGCTTCTACGTCCCCGGCTGGGGCAGGCATCTTTTTCACTAAATTAGACTTCGGGGGAGCTTACAACCTGGTGCGGATCAGAGAAGGCGATGAATGGAAGGCGGCCTTTCGTACTCGTTTCGGTCACTTCGAGTACTTGGTGATGCCATTCGGTTTATGTAATGCCCCAGCTACCTTTCAGCATTTCATAAATGACATATTCAGGGACTTCTTTGACCTCTTTGTCATCACCTACCTCGATGATATTTTGATTTTCCCACATTCTCTGGAGCTCCACCGTGTCCATGTCAAACAGGTACTGGGTCACCTCCGCCAACATGGCCTCTATGCTAAACCGGAGAAGTGTGAATTAGAGCAGGCAAGCATCCAGTTCCTTGGACTTATTATCTCAATCGGAGGCATCAGGATGGACCCTCAAAAGGTCGCTGCCATCCTGGACTGGCCTGCTCCGGTCGATAGAAAAGGAACCCAGAGATTCATAGGGTTTGCAAACTTCTATAGGAAGTTTATCCAGGGATTTTCCTCCATCATCTCCCCCATCACACACCTGACCAAGCAGGGTATCCCGTTCCATTGGACTCCTGAGGCACAAACAGCCTTCGAAAAACTCAAAGGACTGTTCACATCTGCACCCATCCTGAAGCACCCGGGCCCCGCTCTGCCCTATGTTCTGGAATTTGAAGCATCCGAAGTGGCAGTCGGGGCTATTCTTTCTCAAAGGCAAGGTACAAAGGTGCTGCTACACCCAGTGGCGTTTTTTCTCACACAAACTGTCCCCCGCTGAAAGGAACTATGATGTGGGGGACCGTGAGCTCCTTGCTATTAAGGCCGCTCTGGAGGAATGGTGGTATCTCCTAGAGGGGGCAGCGCATTCGATGCTCATCTATACAGACCACCGTAACCTGGAATACCTGAAAATTTGCGAAGAGACTGAAACCCCGCCAAGCCAGATGGGCGCTATTCTTCACCTGATTTACCTTTCATATTACTTACGAGCCCGGGTCGAAGAACACTAAACCTGACTCCCTGTCACGCATGTTCAACGTACCGGAAGTTCCAACATCTCCTGACACCATACTGTCTCCTGGAAACTTCCTATTGTTACAGGTAGATGTGCTGTCGCAGATCCGGCAAGCTTCCCTGGGGTCAGACCCCCTCCCGGGAACATCTCTGCAGCTCAAGGATGGATTGTTCTGGCAGGGTACCAAGATCTTCATGCCGGAGCACCTACGAACAGCAGTTTTGGACCTCTGCCATGACCACCGCCTCGCTGGGCACTTCGGAAGACCTTGGAACTAGTGGAGCGCACATTCTGGGGGCCCCGAGTGGGAGAGAACTGTAAGGCTTATGTGGGATCATGCACTACCTGCAGCCGGTGTAAGGGGAGTAAGACTCGGGCATGGGGCATTCTTAAACCTTTACCTGTCCCGGAGAGGCCCTGGAGCCACATATCCATGGATTTCATTGTGGAGTTACCCCCTTCCGAAGGCTGCTCGACCATCTTTGTGGTAGTGGATCGACTCTCCAAGATGGCCCACTTCCTGCCTATGAAAGGCACACCTTCGGCCGCAGAGACGGCCAAAATATTCATTAAGGAGATTGTCCAGTTACACGGAATTCCAAGGGATGTGGTGTCCGATCGTGGCGTGCAATTCACATCCAGGTTCTGGAGGTCTTTGTGCAAGTCCCTGAAGATCAGCCTATCCCTGTCCTCAGCATATCACCCCCAAACGAATGGCCAGATGGAGCGTACCAACCAGACTCTAGAACAGTACTTACGCTGCTTCTCGTCGTTCTGTCAGGACGATTGGGTTACGCTCCTACCGCTGGCGGTGTTCGCGTACAACAACTCAGTCCACTCGGCCACCCAGCAATCACCTTTCTTTGCCAGTTACGGCTACCATACTGCCTTCTTGTCCAACACCTGCCCAGAAAACCCGGTGCCAGCTGTGTCCGACTTATTGAACTTTTTCTCCTCCAATAATAAACTCCTGCAGGAGACAATGGCACGAACCCAGGCAACCAATAAGGAAACGTATGACAAGAAAAGGCGTGGCGAACTAAACCTGGAGCCAGGTAATCACTATGGCTATCCACCCTCAACTTAAGATTGGCATGTCCATCCAGGAAACTTGGTCCTAAATTTATTGGGCCCTTCCCCATCAAACGAAAAATCAACGAGGTAGCCTACGAACTGGAACTGCCGCATCCACCCTCATCCACCCGGTCTTCCACGTGTCGTTGTTAAAGCCTAAGGTCCGCGACCCCTTCTCTGAGCAGCAGACAGGTCCACCGGCACCAGTAGTGGTTGACGGAATGGAGGAATTCGAGGTGGAATCCATTATGGATTACAGGAGGAGAGGTGACACCATCCAGTACCTAGTCTAGTGGAGAGGCTATGGGCCCGAAGAGAGTTCATGGGAGCCCGAAGACCATATCCATGCTAAAGAGCTCATCAAATCTCATTCTGGAGAAGGCACTCAGACTTAAGGGCCCGGCTGGGCATCCAGAGGCTGCCCCTTGGGGGGGGGGCAATGTTAGAAGAGGGCTGTTTGCAGTTTGTTGTGCTTTCCTCGCGCTGAGGACTTGTTTGCAGTTTGTTGTGCTTTCCTCGCACTCCCGAAGGGGGCGGCGGCGGGCAACCCTATTTAAACAGTGTAAACGCTGTAGCAAATGCTGTCCGTTCTACAGCGTTCCAGTGTGTTCCCGTGACTTGTTTGCTAAAGACTTCCTGTATCTGTGACCCGGCTTGCCCGACCTTGATTGAACTCTGCCTGTACCGACCCTCTGCCTGTTTACGACCACGCTTCTGCCTGACCCTCTTGTACTTCAGTTGCCTGCCTGTTAACGACCCTGCCTGCACCTGACGACCTGTTTGCCTGCTCCCTTTTACCGCACCAGCCAGCCAGTTAATGACCCTGCCTGCACCTGACGACCCGTTTGCCTGCTCCCTTGTACCGCACCAGCCTGCCTGTTGCCAACCCGGCCTGCATCACCACTCTTCTGTCTGCACGAGCTCCTGGAGGATCCTCACAACACCATCTGCATCCGCACCAGCCCTCGTGCCCCTCTGTGCTCCGGAATCTCCTGTCTGCTCTACCAGGGATTCCCGAACCAGGGTCGTAAGAGAGGTTGCCCTCCATCACCAGGTACGTGACACCCTAATGCAGTAGTAGATGGTTTTAGAACGATAAACTGTCCCTCAGTGCACCAACAGGAACCTGTCCCTAATGCAGTAGTAGATGGTTTTAGAACGATAAACTCTCCCTCAGAGCACCAACAGGAACCTCTCCCTAATGCAGTAGTAGATGGTTTAAGAACGATAATCTCTCCCTCAGAGCACCAACAGGAACCTCTCCCTAATACAGTAGTAGATGGTTTTAGAACGATAATCTCTCCCTCAGAGCACCAACAGGAACGTTTCCCTAATGCAGTAGTAGATGGTTTTAGAATGAGAATCTCTTCTCAGAGCACCAACAGGAACATTTCCCTAATGCAGTAGTAGATGGTTTTAGAATGAGAATCTCTCCCTCAGAGCACCAACAGGAACGTTTCCCTAATGCACTATAAGATGGTTCTGAACGCTAATGTCTCCCTCACAGCACAGACAGGAACATCTCCCTAATGCACTATAAGATGGTTCTGAACGCTAATGTCTCCCTCACAGGACCACAATGAAGGTCTCCCTAATGCAGTTTGAGATGGTTGTGAACGCTAATCTTTCCCTCACAGCACTACTCTACTCTGAGACGATCTGACACGCGGTGCTACGTGACTCCAGCCCCATATAGAGGCTGGGTCACATGATGCACTGGCCATTAGTAGGCATGGCTGTGATGGCTTCTAAGGGCAAACTAGTGAAAAGCTTGTTGATTGGCTGCCCAGCAGCTATAGAAAAGGCGCCAAAAATACCCGAATACCGAACCCGATCCCAGACTTTTTTTTTAATGTCCGGGATCGGGTTCGGGGCACGGACACCCCAAAGTCCGGTACGGACCCAAATTTTACAGTCCGGGTTCACTCAACTCTATTTACATCCACTTTAAGTGCCATGCATAGGTCAGAGGTCTCCTGAAACTTGACTTCTCAATGAATGTATATTGGTATAAAATAGCAGAAATGTGTATTTACCTACATTTTTATCAAAATAACCTCTGATACTTGAATGCACTGTTATGCACTTTTTAGGTGTGATACTTCACCCCCGGAAGGATTTCCCAGGATAGGACTGTTTGCGATTCGGCACTGCGCCCCTTTCACTGACAATGGCGCGGTCGTGCGACGTTGTACCCAAACAAAATTTGCGTCCTTTTTTTACCACAAATAGAGCTTTCTTTTGGTGGTATTTGATCCCCTCTGCGTCATTTCTGATCACCGCTATAAAAAAAAAGAAGAGCGACAATTTTGCAAAAAAAAACAAATTTCTTACTTTTTGCTAAAATACAAATCCCAAAAAAAAAATATAAAAAAACATTTTTTTCATCGGATTTATATTCTTCCTTATATTTTTGTTAAAAAAAAATCGCAATCAGCGTTTATTGATTGGTTTGCGCAAAAGTGGCCGCGTTTACGGATGATGAGAATTCATTTCTGGGTTTTTTTTTTATTATTATTTTTTATTATTAATGGCGGTGGTCTGCGATTTTTAGCGGTACTGCGATATTGCAGCGGACATGTCGGACATTTTTGACACTTTTTTGGGACCAATGACATTTTTACAGCGATCAGAAATTTAAATGTCCACTGATTACTGTATAAATGTCACTGGCAGTGAAGGGGTTAACCTGCAGGGGGAGATCTAGGGGTTAACTGTGTTCCCTGGGTGTGTTCTAATTGTGGGGGGGCTGGGCAACCATGGGCATGAGAGATCTAACTGATCCCAGTGACAGGGATCAGTAGATCTCCTATGCCCCCACTAATAGAGCGGGGAACCGCCTTGTTTACATCGGCGGTTCCCCGTTCTTTGCCTGTGTCTGCTCGCGCGCCCCCTAGCGGCCACTTGCAGATCGCCACTTTTTTATGGCGATTCGCGCCCAGCGTCCACACTGCTGCCATAAATAGACGGTAGGCGGTGTGGAAGTGGTTTTAAAGCTCATTTCAAGGAAAAAAAATGAAATTTAAAGAATCCGTGGTGCATCAGTTACCTTACTCCTCAGATTTAATTTCAAACGCCTCTTCCTAGCCATCCTGCAGTGTAATGGATCAAAGCCCAGTTTCACCCAAGAGCTAAGCTAATTTCCTGCCCTGGGGGTCAGACTTTTTTTTGCTGCTCCTTTCCTCTGGACACTCGCCCCTGAGTTCTTCTGCTTGTGTAGCCGATGAGAAAGGAACTAATCACTGGAAGTGTCACCTCCACTAATAGGAGGTGTCAACAACATGCAGACAGTGATGTGTACACCTGAAGAAGGATCCCCCTAAGTAAACAGAAGAAGATAGAAGGATCGGGTACAGGGCATCATATGACCGCATCTTAAAGATATTTTTTTTTCAAAAAAGGATGTGATGGAAGGGCGGGTTGCTAATCACCCCGAGTTGGGCTTTCAGTGTGTACTTGTGTAGGTGAAGTGCAGTGAACACAAACATCCAACTGAGGGAAAAATAGAGCTTCTTTTGCTCATAACTGAATGTGTAATGTGATCACAGGTCTTCTTCTTCCTGCATACGTATGTATATTAGGTCCACATGGACCACATGGACCTAATGTATATTTGGTCCATGTGTAAGGTCCGCCTCCCAGCATCCTAAACCCCTTAAAGGGCTGGCTCCAAAAGGTTAACTATTAGAACTGTGTGGTCATACGTAAAGAGTTACTAAACCCACAACAGTAAAATCTGTCGGTATGTGCAGCATAGCATGCTTGTTATACTCACTGTGAAACTTAACCACTTCCTTACCGGCGTATAGTAATTAAACGTCGGCAAGGAGCATTCCCCATCCTAAGTGGACGTCATATGATCGGGGATCGGCCGTGTCCCTCGGAACACTGGCCTTCCATGATCGGGGTAAAGAGCCAATAAAATTGCCTCTTTACCACGTGACCGGCTGTGTCCTATCACATTCCATATACAAAACATCATATGACTTAAGATGAAATATAATGAATATTAAAAGTCCAAAAAACAGTATGATGTAGAGGGATCCACATTAATCATACGAACAGTTCAGGTTAGAAACAAACACAGATGTGTCTTCATAGGCATAAACCACCATGTGAAGAGCAGGGCTAGTTGTGACACCTCCAAATCTTATCTAGTGGCAGCTTACCAGATGTAGGCGCAATAAAGCGCATTGGCTGTACCCCAAGCAAGGGTCACCACCTGGGGATGTACCCGACAATCAGAGGATCCCAGCAGGACAAGTATAACTTGACAACATCAGAGGAATGTAGATAATAGCCGTCTAGATCAACCTCAAGTGAGACTCTGGATGACTTATGAACAGCCCACTCGCCACAGGGTACACTCAATCCGCCAGATACCCAAAGGAAGAGGATAAAGGCAAATAGTGTAATACTGTTGAGAGGTTTATTTAAAATAAAGAATATTGCACTTACAGCAGCGTAAAATCATCAGAACAGTAGGAGCCGGTCGGCTTCTGGATACAGTCTCTTGGCAGTGACGTCAGAGCGTACTGTTTTTTGGACTTTTAATATTCATCATATTTCATCTTAAGTCATATAATGTTTTGTATATGGGATTGTTTTTTTCACTACTGTTTCAACATACATTAGATCTATCTTTATTGTCCATTAGCGTGACCAGTTTTCTTGAAACATTACTAGGTTGGGTACGAGGTTAGTACTGTCCTGGTTGCTGCTGGCTTTTGTGCATCATTAGACATGGTCTAGCGCAGTAGTCTTTCCCTTTTTCTGTGTCCTATCACAGCCGGTCACTTCCGACAACAAACACAGAGCGGCGTGCACGCCGCTCGTGCACGCCACCGGGGGCGCGCAGCGTGGCAATCGGGGTGTGGGCTTGTCCCTCGGACAAAGCCCGACCCCGATCACGGTAAAGAGCCAATGATATTGGCTCTTTACCACGTGACCGGCTGTGTCCAATCACAGCCGGTCACAGAATGACGAGAATCTGCGTTAACGAGCTGTTACCGGGTTCTCCTCTTCACACACCGATCTTGTGTGAGGAGGAGATAGCGGTAACAGCTCGTTACCGCTTACTGTCAGCACCAAGCACACCGATTGCCCCTCCTTCCAATAAAGAGTACCTGTCACCACCACATCAAAGTACCTTTCACAGCCCATCAGAGTACCTGTCATCTGCCCATCAGAGTACCCGGGTACCTGTCCATCAGAGTACCCGAGTATCTGTCACCTGCCCTTCAGAGTACCCGAGTACCTGTCACCTGCCCATCAAAGTACCCGAGTACCTGTCACCTGCCCATCAAAGTACCCGAGTACCTGTCACCAACCCATCAGAGTACCCAAGCACCTGTCACAGCCCATCAGAGTACTTGTCACCTGCCCATCAAAGTACCTGAGTACCTGTCACCTGCCCATATGAGTACCCGAGTACCTGTCACCTGCCCATCAGAGTACCCGAGTACCTGTCACCTGCCCAGCAGAGTACCCGAGTACCTGTCACCAGACCATCCGAGTACCTGTCACCAGTCCATCACAGTACCCATCATCAATCCATCTGAGTACCCGAGTACTTGTCACCAGCCCATCAATGTATCTGAGCACCTGTCATAAACCCATCTGAGTACCCGAATACCTGTCACCAGCCCATCTGAGTACCCGAGTACCTGTCACCAGCCCATCAAAGTACCCGAGTACCTGTCACCAGCCCATTAGAGTACCCGTGTACTTGTCACCAGCCCATCAGAGTACCCGAGCACCTGTCATCAACCCATAAGAGTACCCGAGTACCTGTCACCAGCCCATCTGAGTACCTGAGTACCTGTCACCAGTCCATCACAGTACCCATCATCAATCCATCTGAGTACCCGAGTACTTGTCACCAGCCCATCAATGTATCTGAGCACCTGTCATAAACCCATCTGAGTACCCGAATACCTGTCACCAGCCCATCTGAGTACCCGAGTACCTGTCACCAGCCCATCAAAGTACCCGAGTACCTGTCACCAGCCCATTAGAGTACCCGTGTACTTGTCACCAGCCCATCAGAGTACCCGAGCACCTGTCATCAACCCATAAGAGTACCCGAGTACCTGTCACCAGCCCATCTGAGTACCTGAGTACCTGTCACCAGCCCATCACAGTACCCGAGTACCTGTCACCAGCCCATCACAGTACCCGAGTACCTGTCACCAGCCCATCACAGTACCCGAGTACCTATCACCAGCCCATCACAGTACCCGAGTACCTGTCACCAGCCCATCAGAGTACCCAAGTACTTGTCACCAGCCCATCTGAGTACCCGAGTACCTGTCGCCAATCCATCAGAGTACCCAAGCACCTGTCACCAACCCATCAGAGTACCCGAGCATCTGTCACCATCTCATTAGAGTACTCGAGTACCTATCACCAGCCCATCTGAGTACCAAACACCTGTCACCAGACCATCAGATTACCCGTGCACCTGTCCCCAACCCATCACAGTACCCGAGCACATGTCACCAACCCATCAGAGTACCCGAGTACCTGTCACCAACCCTTTTGAGTACCCGAGTACCTGTCACCAGCTCATCAGAGTACCCGAGTACCAGTCACCAGTCCATCTGAGTACCTGTCACTAGCCCATCTGAGTACCCGAGTACCTGTCACTAAGCCCATCTGAGTACCCTAGTACCTGTCACTAGCCCATCTGATTACCCGAGTGCCTGTCACTAGCCCATCTGAGTACCCAAGTACCTGGCACCAGACCATCTGAGCACCCGAGTACCTGTCACCAGCCCATCAGAGTACCCAAGAACTTTTTACCAGCCCATCAGAGTACCCGAGTACCTTTTACCAGCCCATCAGAGTACCCGAGTACCTTTTACTTATCCATCAGAGTACCCGAGTACCTATCTGCAGCCCATAAGAGTACCCGAGTATCTATCTGCAGCCCATGCCTCATAAAATATACATTGGGTGTTTGCTTTCCAAAATGGGGTAATTTTGTGGGTAATTCCACTGTCCTTGTGCTCCAGGACCTTCAAAAGTGTGATAGATAGGAATGAAATTAGATGTAATTTATGCTCCTAGAACGCTTGAAGGTACTACTTCAATGCTGGACCTCTCTATGTGGCTGGGCTGTGTAAAAGTCTTACACATGTGGTATCGCCATACTCGAGTCGAGTAGTAG
>BLSH010343056.1:0-11346 GCA_018402905.1 Glandirana rugosa
GATGGCAGCCCTCTGATAGGGTAGACACATGATTCCTTAAATCCAGGACACATATTAATTACACAGGTTATGTGGCTGATTACAGTGGTAATTAAACTCAATTGGTGCCTTCTCTGCATTACATCAGCCACAGAACCTGTGTAATTCATATGTGTCCTGGATTAAAGGGATGATGTGGCAACCCTACCCTCTGAGTGTGTATGGACACTGGACAACATGCTGGGGAGGCATGCGGAGGAAAAAAAGGGGGTGAAAAAAGCCTAGAGCATACATGAGGCCAAATAAGACTTTCACAGCATATTGTAATGTTACTAATTAGATATTGGCAAAAAAGGGAAAATACTATATTATTAAACATAAAAACATAAAACGTGGTATTACCATGAAACATACCTTAATATATTCCTCCTGCAGAACCTGGATGGTGGCAGAACATGTCTCCGGAATAATGACTCCAAGAGCCTGGGGGGAGATGCCTGGGGTGCTATTGAGGTCCTGCAGGCTTCTTCCTGTCGCCAGGTATCTCAGAGTAGCAATGAGCCTTTGCTCTGGGGTGATAGCAAGGCGCATGCAGGTGTCCGCCTTCTGAATATAGGGGAACACCAATGCCAGGAGGTGGCTAAAGCAGGGGTCCGTCATCCGGAGATAATTCCTGAAATCATCAGGATTATTCTCCTGGAGCTCCCTTACCAAAGCCATATGACCATATTGATCACGGTTCAGCAACCAATTCTTGGTCCAGCAACTCTCTCCTTCTCCTACGTTGGTTTCGGGTCCAAGCCAGAACTCCTAGGCCAACAGCAGCGAGATTTCTCTCTCGAGAAGGCAACATCGTTGACGAACGAGCGTCCAGAAATGAGCCAAAGAACGATCCAAAGAGAACGATCTGAAGAACGTCTGAAAGTCGCGAATCAACACACACCAAACTTCAACTAACACGAGATTAGATGAAGGAGCCCAAAGGGTGGCACAACGATACCAGCACTTCCTCTTTATACGCTCGTTCGCGTCATCACGTTCGACCGGTCGTACGGTGTACTCACGACCATCGTGTGCATGTCAGTAGGCTACATACGACCGTCAATGTACGATTCAACATGGTCGTACGCGCGATCGTTGCCCCGTGTGTACGAGCCATAACACACATTTGGTGGTCCTGTGAAGGCATCATCCCATTCTGGAACAAAGTGAAGGACATAATAAAACACATCACAGAGACCAATATAGATCTCACACCGGCCTGTTGCCTACTCCACGTCACATCTTGATCTATGAGACGCTACAAGCGCTCCATAACAAGACATCTCCTCAATGCTGCCAAGCTGTTGATTCCCAGATACTGGAAATCTACTTGCACCCCGACAGTCTCAGAGTGGCTACGGGAAGTAGATACGATTTACCGTATGGAAGAATTAGTAGCCATAGCAAACCACACGCAATGGTCTCCCTGGATCATCTACCGCTACTCTACTCAATTCACCCAAGCCTTGAATTCTTAGAGGTGCCACCACAAACACTCATAAAATTCACCACCACTGCCCCTCCCCAGGCTACAAGGCCAACTTGAATACCTAGGACCTGCCCAGGGCCACAAACTGTGCAACCATATTAAAGTCTGCAGCTTAGACCCACATTTTTCTATCGACATGCAGGGCCGCCAGGGGCGTGGGGCGGTCCCCCACCTTGGGACACAGACTGCTCCCACCAGGGGTGTCACTTGGTGGCAGGGTCTTAGCCCCCCCGCTCAAAGCCGCAGAATTGCCTGCTAAACACAACAGTGGGCTGCTTCACTCACACTCCCACTACCTCATACCGATATGAGACCCGCACTTAATATCACATGGGTCAAGACAACTCATCTGCCCCCACTCAATAGGCTCAACTATAACTGCTGATCTGTATGAAGTAAATGACATGTACGTTTTAACTATCTGCCTTGTGAAATGTACGTTTTACTGACTTTTATGACCTGTATGCCTTGCTTGCTAAACCAATAAAAAAACTTGCATTGTTAAAAAAAAACATGTCAGGATTAACATCATGCTGTATATACACAGAGGAGAAGTGACTGAGTGTCTAAAAGTGGCATTGTATCAACCACTGCACTTTTTTAAAAATGTATAAATAAAAAATATTTGTTGAATTTTATTCATGTTTCTAATTGAGTATGCACCTTAAAAGTCCCCACTACCTTTTCATTGATTTCTAAAGAGAAAAGGAAGGTGAGCACACCTAGTGCATTAGGTGTGCACGCCTTCCTTTTCATTGTTTTTTCCCACCATAGAACCAATGTTTCTTTCTGACCACCATCCTATCACAGTTAACTTATCCTTCCCGGAATCAATCTCTAGAACCAAAACGTGGCGTTTAACCCCTCTCTACTCAAAGACCCAGAAGTGGTAGCTTACATACAGTCCTGAGTTCAAACATACTTCGCAGAGAATACCACAACAGAGATCTCCCCTTTCCCCTTATGGGAAGCGCACAAATGTGTGATCCGAGGTGAACTTATGGCCCTGGCCTTAAAAATTAAAAGGAAAGCCCATGAGACAATTGAAGCACTGACAGCGAAAGTTAAGCACCTAGAAACGTCCCCCAGGCACAGACAACGCTACAAGAATTACTTCTCACACAAACCCTCCTCTTAGAGGAACTTGGGAAACGCACTAGGAGACGATATGTCCTCAGGCAAAAAGTGTTAATGAACATGACAGCAAATGTGGGTGGCTCCTTGCACATACGATACAGACTGTAAGGGTTCTGGTTCTAGTTCGGTTCTGGTTTGGTTCTGGTTCGGTTCTGGGTGTTCTGGGTGTGTGGAGGCTTTTCGATTAATTGGGTAATCAAGACACTGACAACAGGTTTGAGTGTAGCAAGATTACATTGGTTTATTGTGGGTTCACATGTTATATAGTATAATCAAAAGCATATATGCCTCCTTATGGGCCAATCAAACATTGACAGGTAATGACAAGTCATTTCATGACAAATATTCTTGCAAACGTCTGCCTAGCAATAACTTTTAAAAAATCACCTAATAATAGTTTGTATATGAGCATATTCTTCTTAGAATTTACCAGCACACATCTAACACCTGTGCTAGACATAGATATATTTACGATAACATACTTAACGCCTTGACCACAAGCGCATCCTGTTCTATCTTGCAGCTTTAAGCCTTGCATGCAAACATTATTAAACCTTTTAATTATGTTATACATATCTCAAGGAATATTATTAAAGGTACACTCTAACTTTCCCAACAATCCCTCCTTTGATCAATGTTCTGTCCAGAACATAGATCACTTCATCATACCACCTGACCCTATCTAACATGGGCATACGAACTTCTGGTTCTTTCTCTGCTGGCACCTTTGACTTACTTATTTTAGCAATGATACACAATATAATTTTAAATGCCATGTAAGCAAAAAGAAAGAGCACAATTATCATTAATATCACCATTCCTGCTTTCTTGAAGAAACCTATTATTCCTCCCCATATTCCTCCAAACCACCCTCCAATTCCCTGGAAGGGGTTCCAGGTGTCTGCTAAGTTATTGGCCTCTGTCTGTAGGCGTACCCGTTCTTCCTCATGTCCTTTAATTACATCATAATAGTCTGGCACTTCTACATCCATAATGGCCTTTGTTAAGTTATTAAAATATATGCAACATATTTGCTTATTCTCTGTTTGATCACATAATCCTGTACTGGTTGCGATGTGGGGTCTAGTCACCAGGTTACATTCTTTCCTTTATAGGTCGCTAACAGCACAGTGGCTTCTATTTTACAGGGACCACCCGCCTGTTGTTCATAGTACCCATGAACTGTCCTCATCCTTTCTTTGGATACCTTATTGCCTACGCTCCTACAACAGGGATACTGGCGTGCGCTCATACTATGTTCTTTAAAATTGGAGGTTGATCTAGCATGTAGCTTAACTGTCTCCCCCTCTCCAACATTCTTCCCTATTGCCCAGAATCCTATTGACATCACAATCAATAAAATGCATACAAAAATCAGTGTCATAATTTACTAGCACACATCTAACACCTTTGCTAGACATAGATATATTTACGATACCATACTTAATGCCTTGACCACAAGTGCATCCTGTTCTATCTGGCAGCTTTAAGCCTTGCATGCAAACATTATTAAACCTTTTAATTATGTTATACATATCTCAAGCAATATTATAAAAGGTACACTCTAACTTTCCCAACACAGACATCTAAAATGTCCTCTACGATTCACCACATCCCTGATGCCCAAGGTTCCCTAACCGCCAAAAACGAGGACATTGCAAAACAATTTGAGCTCTTCTACTCAAAGCTCTATAACTTGAAACCTCACCATTCGGTGTCAACCCCATCAAAACCTTGTGCAAATCACATTAGTGACTTTCTGATGCAATATGGCACAAAAACAATTACGCAGCAACAAGCCAAAGAAATGGAATGCCCCTTTACTACAAAGGAATTAGAAACCACTATGAAACAGATGAAACCAGGCAAAAGCCCAGGGCCCGATGGTTTCACTCTTCAATATTACAAATCCTTCTTAGACGTCTTATCACCTAAATTAATATCATACCTATAATTCCCTCTCCAACCCCCAGGAGTCACTAGGAAGAATGCTGGAAGCACATATAACTGTTCTTCCAAAAGGGGGTAGGGACCCCACGCATGTTTCAAGCTATAGACCCATATCCCTACTGAATGTGGACATTAAGCTGTACGCTAAGATCCTGTCCAATGGACTGCTCCCTCTTATACCCAACCTCATCTCTTTAGACCAAGTGTGTTTTATCTCTGGCAGGGAAGCCAGGAATAATACTATCTGCACATTGAATCTCCACCATTGGCTTACTACATCTCGCACGCAGGGATTTTTCCTTTCCCTAGATACAGAAAAGACATTAAACAGGGTGGCCTGGGACTATATGCAAGAGGTCCTCAAGCCACGCATGCTAGCTTATATAATGGCATTATACTCCACTCCTTCAGCATGCATAAGAGTCAATGGCCACCTGTCGAACGCCTTTACCATAATCAATGGAACTCACCAGGGATGTCCCCTATCTCCCCTGATTTACATACTGACCTTAGCACCCCTTCTCAATAGATTGAGATCCAACCTGACATCCAAGGGGCTGACCTTAGGAGACCGAGAATTCAAGGTCGCAGCTTTTGCAGATGACATTCTCCTCGAAATCGCCTCAGACCACCCTGCCCAACCTACTGAAAGATATAGATGCCCTGAACATTACCATTACTTCACAGGAAGCGCACCACTGTCAGGAATCCTTCCCATTAATATGGAAAAATGATGCCATCACGTACCTAGGCATTCAAATCACAAGCCAAATGGCAGACCTCTATACTCAAAACTTCCTTGAAGCCCTAACTAAGACTCAAATGAACTTTAAGGATTGTATGGGCCTAAACGTCTCTTGGTTTGGTCGTTCATCCCTGGTCAAAATGATCACACTCCCATTGCTGCTCTACCTAATGCAAACCGTCCTTATACATCTCCCTCCATCTTTCTTTGCACTCTACAGAAAAGCCTGCTCTGAATTAATTTGGAGGAATTCTTCTCCGCATATAAAATTTGCCTGTGTTACATGGTCCAAAGCCGAGGGAGGAATCAGCTTGCTTGTTCTACATAAATAATACCTAGCATGTCATCTTATGAGGATTGTAGATTGGAATATCCACAAGACAATGCCCGGGCCCTTGATCACTCTAAGGGGAAACCCAGACTTCCACCCTGATGAATCAAGCTCCTTTTTAAGACAAAAATGGCCTCAAGATGATGTATTAGCACATCCATTTTTCTCAAAAGGCACCCCCCTCTCTTATGATAAAATGGTATCCATATTGAATACAACCTCCTTTTCCTTTTGGACATATAGGCAGATCCGACATGTTCCATTCAAGTACCTATCACCATGTGGATAAGACAATTCACACCCTTTGTATCTCTATGTTCTTGAAAACCTGCACAAAGGCACTTAGTCTCCTATATATATGGCCTCTTGTCAGAAGACCCTCTTACCACCCCGGTCCCCTCTCAGATGTCCTGGGAAAGGGATATACAGCAGCCTCTCTGAATGTAGCAATACAAGAAAATTGCTATAAAATCGCAACCAGATGGTATAGAACACCTGTGCGCCTACACAAGTTTTACCCCACCATACCCAACACTTGTTGGAGATGCAGGAAAATGGAAGGCACCATGCTTCATGTATGGTGTGTGACGTTATGTCAGGTGAGGTGGTAGACGGATGTTATCTGTCACCTTGCATACGTTCACTTGGATTGGACTTAAGTGGAGTCCAGCCCAGGTTTTCCCAGCCACCGTGGCAGGGCTGGTTCCACAGGCCAATACAATACAATACAGCTCAGTGGGAAAACAACTGCCAGGTTGCAGAGGCTGCTGCAGCACAGCGGGAGGCAAATTGGCAAATTGGCAGGGCATTGCGGCTCAGCATGAAATGAACCGCCAGTTTTCAGAGGCCCTGCTGGAATTAAGCTCCTGTACTAGTGAAACAAAAATTGGTCAAAGCCAGCAGAACCTGCAGAAGCTGACGCCAGTGGATGATGTGTAGGCATACCTAACCACCTTTGAGAGAGTCGCTGTGCAGGTACGTTGGCAAAAAGACCAATGGGCGAGACTGTCCTTTCTGACAGGGAACCCCAAAAGTCCTACTTTGACCTGGAACCAGACAAGGCCCAGGACTATGAGACATTAAAAATGGAGATACTCACATGTCTGGGCGTCACCATGGCAGTCCAGGCTCAACAGGTACACCAGTAGTCCTACCATACAGACAAGCCACCCCGCTCTCAGATGTTCAACCTGGTCCACCTCAGATTGTGGAGAGCCAGATCATGGACTGCTATCTGCATTCACTTTCCCCTGTCAAACCAATCTGTGTTCCATTCCAATGTCTCGAGGGGTGAAAATTTGCCCAACGGATCTAGTAAGTCTATTCCAGGGTTCAAGGGCATGGGGAAGAATAACAAGACGGCTGTTACAGCTAATAAGACTGTGGACTTTGGACCTGGAGACTGGCCAAATAGGTCAGGAAGGTCTGTGGGACTGTTGAGAGGACTGGGTATAGAACACATACAATGCTATCATTGCCGTGCATCAGGCCCTAAATGATGAACCAATGTAGTGTGATAATGCTTATATGAAAAGGCGCATATCTCTTTTTGTACAGGTCGCATGTACTGCATCACATCAGGGTCACATGGAAAAGCAAATGTGTGTGATTTCTGTTGATGGAAATCCAGTCACTGCACTGCATGATTCTGGTAGTGTTGTGACATTAGTCAAAAGCTTGACACCCCCTGGGGCAGTGTAACACATTCAGTGGGGGTGGTACTTTCACTGCTTCATGAAGCCCTCGTGGGTAGAGATTTTCCCCATTTTTGGAGGTTATGGGAAGGCACAGTGAGTCTATAAGATAGAACCCCCCCTGCTGGGGAAGCAAGGGAACTCTCACCAGACCCTTTTTGCCAGATAGAAGGGGAGACTATTGGCAGGACAGAGGAAGGAAGAGACCCTCTTCCTTTTCCTGTAACAGCTGTACAGAGCAATTCCGAGATGTCCCCCTCATTAGAGCCAGAGAAAACATTAAGATGATGGATGGGGAAACTGTGGATCCTAATTGGGGGGTGTCCTTTCCCTACACGGCTCATAAAAACATTTTTTTGTATCAGGTGGTAAAACACGAATGAGGTAGAACAGCTAGTGGTTCCCAAATCCTATCCCAGGATGGTACTAGACTTGGCCCATGGTCATATAATGGGGGGACATCTGGAAATCCAGTCACTGCACTGCATGATTCTGGTAGTGTTGTGACATTAGTCAAAAGCTTGACACCCCCTGGGGCAGTGTAACACATTCAGTGGGGGTGGTACTTTCACTGCTTCATGAAGCCCTTGTGGGTAGAGATTTTCCCCATTTTTGGAGGTTATGGGAAGGCACAGTGAGTCTATAAGATAGAACCCCCCCTGCTGGGGAAGCAAGGGAACTCTCACCAGACCCTTTTTGCCAGATAGAAGGGGAGACTGTTGGCAGGACAGAGGAAGGAAGAGACCCTCTTCCTTTTCCTGTAACAGCTGTACAGAGCAATTCCGAGATGTCCCCCTCATTAGAGCCAGAGAAAACATTAAGATGATGGATGGGGAAACTGTGGATCCTAATTGGGGGTGTCCTTTCCCTACATGGCTCATAAAAACATTTTTTTGTATCAGGTGGTAAAACACGGATGAGGTAGAACAGCTAGTGGTTCCCAAATCCTATCCCAGGATGGTACTAGACTTGGCCCATGGTCATATAATGGGGGGACATCTGGGTATAGAGAAGGCCAGGGAGAGAATAACCCAGAGATTCTTCCAGTCTGGGATGTATGCAGATGTCAAGAATACTATGAATCTGTCAGGACCCCTGGGGTCAGGTGGCAGATGCGCACCGCAGGGATGCAAATCGTGCCACAGAAATGTGAAGCGTGCGCTAAGGTTTGCGAAGCGCACCTCTCAGTTGACTGCTGCTAATGAGCTCCGGCTGGTACGGGAAGACGGGCCCCTGGAGCACTGTCACTGAAACACAGGGGGCTAGTGCAACGGTTTCCCCAGGGCGCGGAGTCTAAGAGCCAGTAGGTATTCACCAGAGCCTCTGGTGGTGAGGATGGATTTGGCTGCAATTGGATCCAGGTCGCGGACCCCAGGGTCCCCTAGCTTACGCTCAGCTAGCTACAGGTGGAAGAGAGAAAGCAGCAGCACAGGAACAGCAAGGATAGTAAGCGGCCTAGCCAAACGTCAGGGCCACAAGCAGACAGGGACAGATGGAAGAGCATGCCAAGGTCGGGATATCAAGCAGACAGGAGAAACAGAGAACAAGACGAAGGTCAGGGCATCAAGCAGGCAGGGATAGTCAGAACAAGCCAAAAGTCAGTAAACAGAAATGGACATACGACAGGAATAACCACATATGAAGCCAAACACACACAACATTGATCGGCAAGGAGGCTTTGCAGCACATGTTTAAATAGTGTTTGCTTAAATGGAGGCTGGGGAGGAGATTACTTAGCCCACAGGTGGTGATGTGAACGGCCTCTAAGCTGACACAACCAAGAGGTAATCAAAAAGACAGGACATGAATGACTATGGGTTCATGACGAAATCATGCCCCAAGTGTTAAATGTCTGCACCGTCGCCCCATTCACTTTTTGTTCTGCTACCCATAATTGAAGTGCCCTTTGAGAGAATTAGCATGTATCTGGTGGGGCCAGTAGTAAAGTCTGCACGGGGACCGAGCACATTCTGGTAATACTGGAGTATGCAATGCGCTATCCTGAAGCCATACCCTCACGGAATACCTCCGCTAAGACTATCACCAAGGAGTTAGTCCGGTGTTTAGTCAGGTGGGGATCCCAAAAGAGGTCTTAACAGATCAGGGCATACAAAATCTCCCATCTCCGTACCTCTGTCTACCACCCCCAAATGGATGGCCTTGTGGAGAGATTTCATAAAACACTCAAACGTATGTTGAAAAAGGTGGTCAACAAAGATGGGAGAAATTGGGATTTTTTGCTACCATATCTCATGTTTGCCATACAAGAGGTTCCGCAGGCATCTACGGGTTATTCCCCGTTTTAACTCTTGTATGGTTGACATGCCAGGGGGCTGCTAGATGTTGCCAAAGAAATGTGGGAAGGAGAGGCCACCCCGTATAGAAGCGTCATAGAGCATATCTCCTTGATGCAGGATCAAATCGCAGCCGTCCTGCCCCTGGTACGAGAACATATGGAGTGAGCCCAGGAAGCCCAGAGGAGGGTTTATAGTCGGGGTGCCAAGACCGTTACTTTCAATCCTGGGGACAGAGTGCTGGTACTGGTCCCTGGTCCCCACTGTTGAAAGTAAATTTCTAGCAAGTGGCAGGGTCCCTTTGGGATTTTGGAAAGAGTAGGGGAGGTAAACTACAAAATTTATCAACCAAGGAGAAGGAGAAGAAGGAGAAGGAAACCGGAGCAAATTTATAATGTGAATCTCTTAAAAGAAGGACTTTATTGGCCATGTCCCCCCGCCTCAAAAGGACAGGGTACCCGTGATACCTGACGTCCTCAACGGAATCTTTGTCAGTGGCGCAACAACATGACGTTAGAGAGTTTGTGAGTAAAAATAGAGACTTTTCTCCCCTTTACCTGGACTGATCACAGTGATCCAGCATGGTTGTGTTTTTTCCTATTATGCTGACAGCTGCGTTCACTTATCATCAGCGCTGATTCTGCACATTATTTATCATTTTTTAAGGTATACAGACACATTTATAATCTAGCAGCTGGTTTAGCTTTTTCTAGGTTGCGGTAATGTCTGTTTTGGATATTTTTGAAGCTAGAACTAGGCGAGTTATCAATACGGATGATGTATTTATTGAGGATGACAATTCCAGTGAGGTACATGGGATGTTTTACATCTGAAAAATATCATGACTTCTGAAATTAGGGTATCCTGGGACAGAAGAAAGTGTGCCTAGATCCCTTAGATGGGATGTACCTTTGGAACAGGATAGCTCTAATGATGATATGAAATGGTAAACATTTTTTAATAACTGGGATTGAATTTTTTTTTAGATGCAGAGATCAATAAAATGAGAGAGATTAGTACCACATAAGGATAAGGAAGAATATACACGTGAATTGAATACACTGAGTAAGATTTTAATAGATACTGAGGAGGAACAATGTTATAAAAAGAAGAAAAAATTCTTAATGGATATCAAAGATTATAAAGAAGGGTTCGTTTTCAAATGGCAGGAATCCAACAATGCCATGGATACTAACAGCAGTTAAAATCTACCCACAACTTCCGGTTCCGGCGCCGCATGGAGAGGAGCTAGAAGAGACCAGCTCCGTCTTCCCACCGCATAAACCCGCTCCAAAACCAGCTCTCGCCTGGGGGAACACCTGCACCCACCCGCGGATACACCCGTGACCATCCCCGCACCTCCGAAGAACCGGATGGATCGTTTCGTAGAGCGATCGGGGGCACGATCGTTCGTTGCAAGTGCACAGAACGAAGGTGAGGACGCACGTGGCAAACCGGCCATGACAGAGACTCCACAAACACCCTCGTACGCCTCAGTAGTGTCAGCCTCCCCCCCTCCACTAACGGGCACCCAATCTCTTCAACACACACCAAGACAACTTACCACGGATCCTCTCACGACAGCGGATATTGCCCAGGCCGTAGTGGCCCTCATTAGACCAGTCATAACCGAGGCAGTGGACTCAGCAGTGACTAAAGGCCTAGAACTGCTCCGTACAGACTTT
>BLSH010343088.1:16530-29394 GCA_018402905.1 Glandirana rugosa
CTCTACTAAAACCCCAGGGGGTTCCAAGGCAAGAACCTGGGGAGAATAAAAGTTATATGTGGAGAAGGGACCCAGTCGACTAACGGAGGGTGCCGAAAGTTATAGTAAAGATGCGACTGCTATGGGTTTAGATGGAGAGGTGGGGGGTTGAGTGGGGTAGTCAGAGGAGTGCATAGTGATCGAATAATTGTCTGTATAGACGGACCTACAGGGTGGTGAAAGAATTTGAGTTGAACAGGTTTTGACTTGAGTATTATAAAGGAGGGGGTGCAAGGTCAAGGGGGTTGAAGAGACAGTTCTCGTTACCGTGTTGGTCGTCAGCGTAGAAATGATATTGAAAGCCGTGGGAGGCAATCAGCTGACCCAGGGAAGAGGTGTATATTGAAAATAAGAGGGGTCCAAGAACGGAACCTTGGGGGACCCCAAAATCATCTCATACTGCAATAGAGAGAGGTTCCTGCTGCTACTGTGAGGGATAGATTAGTGTTCTAAAATCATCTCATACTGCTATAGGGAGAGGTTCCTGCTGCTGCTGTGAGGGATAGATTAAGGTTCTAAAATCATCTCATACTGCTAAAGGGAGAGGTTCCTGGTGCTGGTGTGAGGGACAGATAAGTGTTCTAAAATCATCTCATACTGCTATAGGGAGAGGTTCCTGCTGCTGCTGTGAGGGATAGATTAGCGTTATAAAATCATCTCATACTGCTATAGGGAGAGGTTCCTGGTGCTGGTGTGAGGAATAGATTAGTGTTCTAAAATCATCTCATACTGCTATAGGGAGAGGTTCCCGCCGCTGCTGTGAGGGGTAGATTAGTGTTCTAAAATCATTTCATATTGCTATAGGGAGAGGTTCCTGCTGCTGCTGTGAGGGATAGATTAGTGTTCAAAAATCATTTCATACTGGTCTAGGGAGAGGTTCCTTCCTGGTGCTGGTGTGAGGGATAGATTAGCATTCTAAAATCAACTCATACTGCAATAAAGAGAGGTTCCTGCTTCTAATGTGAGGGATAGATTAGTGTTCTAAACTCATCTCATACTGCTATAGGGAGAGGTTCCTGCTGCTGCTGTGAGGTATAGATTAGTGTTCTAAAATTATCTCATATTGCTATAGGGAGAGGTTCAAGGTGCTTGTGTGAGGGATAGATTAGCATTCTAAAATCATCTCATACTGCTATAGGGAGAGGTTCCTGCAGGTGCTGTGAGGGATAGATTAGTGTTCTAAAATCATCTCATACTGCTATAGGGAGAGATTCCTGCTGCTGCTGTGAGGGACAGATTAGTGTTCAAAAATCATTTCATACTGCTATAGGGAGAGGTTCATGCTGCTGGTGTGAGGGACAGATTAGTGTTCTAAAATTATCTCATACTGCTATAGGGAGAGGTTCCTGCTGCTGCTGTGAGGGACAGATTAGTGTTCTAAAATCATATCATACTGGTATAGGGAGAGGTTCCTGGTGCTGGTGTGAGGGTTCAGATTAGTGTTCTAAAATCATCTCATACTGCTATAGGGAGAGGTTCCTGCAGCTGCTGTGAGGGATAGATTAGCGTTCTAAAATCATCTCATACAGCTATAGGGAGAGATTCCTGCTGCTGCTGTGAGGGATAGATTAGCGTTCTAAAATCATCTCATAATGCTTTAGGGAGGGTTCCTTCCTGCTGCTGGTGTGATGGAGAGATTTGTTTTCTAAAAGCATGTCATACTGGTATCGGGAATGGTTCGTGCTGCTGGTGTGAGGGACAGATTAGTGTTCTAAAATCATCTCATACTGCTATAGGGAGAGGTTCCTGCTGCTGCTTTGAGGGATAGATTAGCATTCTAAAATCATCTCATACTGCTAAAGGGAGAGGTTCCTGGTGCTGGTGTGAGGGATAAATTAGTGTTCTAAAATCATCTCATACTGCTATAGGGAGAGGTTCCTGCTGCTGCTGTGAGGGATAAATTAGTGTTCAAAAATCATTTCCTACTGGCATAGGGAGAGGTTCCTTCCTGGTGCTGGTGTGAAGGATAGATTTGCGTTCTAAAATCAACTCATACTGCAATAAGGAGAGGTTCCTGCTGCTACTGTGAGGTATAGATTAGTGTTCTAAAATTATCTCATATTGCTATAGGGAGAGGTTCAAGGTGCTTGTGTGAGGGATAGATTAGCGTTCTAAAATCATCTCATACTGCTATAGGGAGAGGTTCCTGCAGCTGCTGTGAGGGATAGATTAGTGTTCTAAAATCATCTCATACTGCTATAGGTAGAGATTCTTGCTGCTGCTGTGAGGGACAGATTAGTGTTCAAAAATCATTTCATACTGCTTTAGGGAGAGGTTCATGCTGCTGGTGTGAGGGACAGATTAGTGTTCTAAAATTATCTCATAATGCTATAGGGAGAGGTTCCTGCTGCTGCTGTGAGGGACAGATTAGTGTTCTAAAATCATATCATACTGGTATAGGGAGAGGTTCCTGGTGCTGGTGTGAGGGACAGATTAGTGTTCTAAAATCATATCATACTGCTATAGGGAGAGGTTCCTGGTGCTGGTGTGAGGGACAGATCAGTATTCTAAAAGCATCTCATACTGCTATAGGGAGAGGTTCCTGCAGCTGCTGTGAGGGATAGATTAGCGTTCTAAAATCATCTCATACTGCTATAGACAGAGATTCCTGCTGCTGCTGTGAGGGATAGATTAGTGTTCTAAAATCATCTCATAATGCTGTAGGGAGGGTTGCTTCCTGCTGCTGGTGTGAGGGAGAGATTAGTGTTCTAAAATCATATCATACTGGTATTGGAAATGGTTCATGCTGCTGGTGTGAGGGACAGATTAGTGTTCTAAAATCATCTCATACTGCTATAGGGAGAGGTTCCTGCTGCTGCTTTGAGGAATAGATTAGCGTTCTAAAATCATCTCATACTGCTAAAGGGAGAGGTTCTTGGTGCTGGTGTGAGGGATAGATTAGTGTTCGAAAATCATCTCATACTGCTATAGGGAGAGGTTCCTGCTGCTGCTGTGAGGGATAAATTAGTGCTCAAAAATCATTTCATACTGACATAGGGAGAGGTTCCTTCCTGGTGCTGGTGTGCAGGATAGATTAGCGTTCTAAAATTAACTCATACTGCAATAAGGAGAGGTTCCTGCTGCTACTGTGAGGGATAGATCAGTGTTCTAAAATCATCTCATACTGCTATAGGGAGAGGTTCCTGCTGCTAATGTGAGGTATAGATTTGTGTTCTAAAATGATCTCATACTGCTATAGGGAGAGGTTCCTGATGCTGGTGTGAGGGATAGATAAGCATTCTAAAATCATCTCATACTGCTATAGGGAGAGGTTCCTGGTGCTGGTGTGAGGGATAGATTAGTGTTCTAAAATCATCTCATACTGTTATAGGGTGAGATTCCTGCTGCTGCTGTGAGGGATAGATTAGTGTTCTAAACTCATCTCATAATGATATAGGAAGGGTTCCTTCCTACTGCTGCTGTGAGGGACAGATTAGTATTCTAAAATCATATCATACTGGTTTAGGGAGTGTTTCCTGCTGCTGGTGTGAGGGATAGATTAGCATACTAATATCATCTCATACTGCTATAGGGAGTGGTTCCTGCAGCCGCTGTGAGGGATACATTAGTATTCTAAAATCATCTCATACTGCTAGAGTGAGAGATTCATGCTGCTGCTGTGAGGGACAGATTAGTGTTCTACAATCATATCATACTTGTATAAGGAGAGGTTCCTGCTGCTGGTGTGAGGCACAGATTAGTGTTCTAAAACCATATCATACTAGTATAGGGAGAGGTTCCTGCTGCTGGTTTGAGGGTAGGATTAGTGCTCTAAAATCATCTCATACTTAGTATAGGGAGAGGTTCCTGGTGCTGGTGTGTGAGGGATAGATTAGTGTTCAAAAATCATCTCATACTGCTATAGGGAGAGGTTCCTTCTGCTGCTGTGAGGTATAGATTAGTGTTCTAAAATTATCTCATACTGCTTTAGGGAGAGGTTCCTGATGCTGGTGTGAGGGATAGATTAGCGTTCTAAAATCATCTCATACTGCTATAGGTAGAGGTTCCTGCTGCTGCTGTGAGGGATAGATTAGTGTTCTAAAATCATCTCATACTGCTATAGGGTGAGATTCCTGCTGCTGCTGTGATGGATAGATCAGTGTTCTAAACTCATCTCATAATGATATAGGAAGGGTTCCTTCCAGCTGCTGCTGTGAATGACAGATTAGTGTTCTAAAATCATATCATACTGGTATAGGGAGAGGTTCCTGCTGCTGGTGTGAGGGTCAGATTAGTGTTCTAAAATCATCTCATACTGCTATAGGGAGAGATTCCTGCTGCTGCTTTGAGGGATAGATTAGCGTTCTAAAATCATCTCATACTGCTATAGGGAGAGGTTCCTGGTGCTGGTGTGAGGGATAGATTAGCATTCTAAAATCATCTCATACGGCTCTAGGGAGAGGTTCCTGCCACTGCTGTGAGGGAGAGGTTCCTGCTCTAGGGAGAGGTTCCTTCCTGGTGCTGGTGTGAGGGATAGATTAGCGTTCTAAAATCAACTCATCCTGCAATAAGGAGAGGTTTCTGCTGCTACTGTGAGGGACAGATTAGTGTTCTAAAATCATATCATACTAGTATAGGGAGAGGTTCCTGCTGCTGGTGTGAGGGACAGATTAGCATTCTAAAATCATCTCATACTGCTATAGGGAGAGGTTCCTGGTGCTGGTGTGAGGGATAGATTAGCGTTCTAAAATCATCTCATACTGCTATAGGGAGAGGTTCCTGCTGCTAATGTGAGGTATAGATTTGTGTTCTAAAATTATCTGATACTGCTATAGGGAGAGGTTCCTGGTGCTGGTGTGAGGGACAGAATAGTGTTCTAAAATCATCTCATACTGATATAGGGAGAGATTCCTGCTTCTGCTGTGAGGGATAGATTAGCGTTCTAAAATCAACTCATACTGCAATAAGGAGAGGTTTCTGCTGCTACTGTGAGGGACAGATTAGTGTTCTAAAATCATATCATACTAGTATAGGGAGAGGTTCCTGCTGCTGGTGTGAGGGACAGATTAGTGTTCTAAAATCATCTCATACTGCTATAGGGAGAGGTTCCTGCCACTGCTGTGAGGGAAAGGTTCCTGCTCTAGGGAGAGGTTCCTTCCTGGTGCTGGTGTGAGGGATAGATTAGCGTTCTAAAATCAACTCATCCTGCAATAAGGAGAGGTTTCTGCTGCTACTGTGAGGGACAGATTAGTGTTCTAAAATCATATCATACTAGTATAGGGAGAGGTTCCTGCTGCTGGTGTGAGGGACAGATTAGTGTTCTAAAATCATCTCATACTTAGTATCGGGAGAGGTTCCTGGTGCTGGTGTGAGGGATAGATTAGCGTTCTAAAATCATCTCATACTGCTATAGGGAGAGGTTCCTGGTGCTGGTGTGAGGAATAGATTAGCGTTCTAAAATCATCTCATACTGCTATAGGGAGAGGTTCCTGCTGCTGTGAGGTATAGATTTGTGTTCTAAAATTATCTCATACTGCTATAGGGAGAGGTTCCTGCTGCTGCTGTGAGGGATAGATTAGTGTTCTAAAATCATCTCATACTCATATAGGGAGAGATTCCTGCTGCTGCTGTGAGGGATAGATTAGTGTTCTAAACTCATCTCATAATGATATAGGGAGGGTTCCTTCCTGCTGCTGGTGTGAGGGACAGATTAGTGTTCAAAAATCATCTCATACTGCTATAGGGAGAGTTTCCTGGTGCTGGTGTGAGGGATAGATTAGCGTTCTAAAATCATCTCATACTGCTATAGGGAGATGTTCCTACTGCTGCTGTGAGGGACAGATTAGTGTTCTAAAGACATCTCATACTGCTATAGGGAGAGGTTCCTGCTGCTGCTGTGAGGGATAGATTAGTTTTTTAAAATAATCTCATACTGCTATAGGGAGAGATTCCTGCTGGCGTGTGAGGGATAGATTAGTGTTCTAAAATCATCTCATACTGCTATAGGGAGAGGTTCCTGCTGCTGCTGTGAGGTATAGATTAGTGTTCTAAAATTATCTCATACTGCTATAGGGAGAGGTTCCTGATGCTGGTGTGAGGGATAGATTAGCGTTCTAAAATCTTCTCATACTGCTATAGGTAGAGGTTCCTGCTGCTGCTGTGAGGGATAGATTAGTGTTCTAAAATCATATCATACTGCTATAGGGTGAGATTCCTGCTGCTGCTGTGATGGATAGATCAGTGTTCTAAACTCATCTCATAATGATATAGGAAGGGTTCCTTCCTGCTGCTGCTGTGAGGGACAGATTAGTGTTCTAAAATCATATCATACTGGTTTAGGGAGTGTTTCCTACTGCTGGTGTGAGGGATAGATTAGAGTACTAAAATCATCTCATACTGCTATAGGGAGAGGTTCCTGCAGCTGCTGTGAGGGATAGATTAGTGTTCTAAAATCATCTCATACTGCTATAGGGAGAGATTCCTGGTGCTGCTGTGAGGGATAGATTAGTGTTCTAAAATTATCTCATAATGCTATAGGGAGGGTTCCTTCCTGCTGCTGCTGTGAGGGACAGATTAGTGTTCTAAAATCATATCATACTGGTATAGGGAGAGGTTCCTGCTGCTGGTGTGAGGGTCAGATTAGTGTTCTATAATCATCTCATACTGCTATAGGGAGTGGTTCCTGCTGCTGCTTTGAGGGATAGATTAGCATTCTAAAATCATCTCATACTGCTCTAGGGAGAGGTTCCCGCCACTGCTGTGAGGGAGAGGTTCCTGCTCTAGGGAGAGGTTCCTTCCTGGTGCTGGTGTGAGGGATAGATTAGCGTTCTAAAATCAACTCATACTGCAATAAGGAGAGGTTTCTGCTGCTACTGTGAGGGACAGATTAGTGTTCTAAAATCATATCATACTAGTATAGGGAGAGGTTCCTGCTGCTGGTGTGAGGGACAGATTAGTGTTCTAAAATTATCTCATACTTAGTATCGGGAGAGGTTCCTGGTGCTGGTGTGAGGGATAGATTAGCGTTCTAAAATCATCTCATACTGCTATAGGGAGAGGTTCCTGCTGCTGTGAGGTATAGATTTGTGTTCTAAAATTATCTCATACTGCTATAGGGAGAGGTTCCTGGTGCTGGTGTGAGGGACAGAATAGTGTTCTAAAATCATCTCATACTGCTATAGGGAGAGGTTCCTGGTGCTTGTGTGAGGGATAGATTAGCGTTCTAAAATCATCGCATACTGCTATAGGGAGAGGTTCCTGCTGCTGCTTTGAGGGATAGATTAGTGTTCTAAACTCATCTCATAATGATATAGGGAGGGTTCCTTCCTGCTGCTGCTGTGAGGTACAGATTAGTGTTCAAAAATCATCTCATACTGCTATAGGGAGAGGTTCTTGCTGCTGGTGTGAGGGACAGATTAGTGTTCTAAAATTATCTTATACTGCTATAGGGAGAGGTTCCTACTGCTGCTGTGAGGGACAGATTAGTGTTCTAAAGACATCTCATACTGCTTTAGGGAGAGGCTCCTGCTGCTGCTGTGAGGGATAGATTAGTTTTCTAAAATAATCTCATACTGCTATAGGGAGAGATTCCTGCTGGTGTGTGAGGGATAGATTAGTATTCTAAAATCATCTCATACTGCTATAGGGAGAGGTTCCTGCTGCTGCTGTGACGTATAGATTAGTGTTCTAAAATTATCTCATACTGCTATAGGGAGAGGTTCCTGATGCTGGTGTGAGGGATAGATTAGCGTTCTAAAATCATCTCATACTGCTATAGGGTGAGATTCATGCTGCTGCTGTGATGGATAGATCAGTGTTCTAAACTCATCTCATAATGATATAGGAAGGGTTCCTTCCTGCTGCTGCTGTAAGGGACAGATTAGTGTTCTAAAATCATATCATACTGGTTTAGGGAGTGTTTCCTGCTGCTGGTGTGAGGGATAGATTAGCGTAACAAAATCATCTCATACTGCTATAGGGAGAGGTTCCTGCAGCTGCTGTGAGGGATAGATTAGTGTTCTAAAATCATCTCATACTGCTATACGGAGAGATTCCTGGTGCTGCTGTGAGGGATAGATTAGTGTTCTAAAATCATCTCATAATGCTATAGGGTGGGTTCCTTCCTTCTGCTGCTGTGAGGTACAGATTAGTGTTCTAAAATCATATCATACTGGTATAGGGAGAGGTTCCTGCTGCTGGTGTGAGGGTCAGATTAGCGTTCTAAAATCATCTCACACTGCTATAGGGAGAGGTTCCTGGTGCTGGTGTGAGGGATAGATTAGCATTCTAAAATCATCTCATACTGCTCTAGGGAGAGGTTCCAGCCACTGCTGTGAGGGGTAGATTAGTGTTTTAAAAATATTTCATACTGCTATAGGGAGAGGTTCCTGCTGCTGCTATAAGGGATAGATTAGTGTTCAAAAATTATCTCATACAGGCATAGGGAGAGGTTCCTGCTGCTGCTGTGAGGGATAGATTAGTTTTCAAAATCATCTCATACTGGCATAGGGAGAGGTTCCTTCCTAGTGCTGGTGTGAGGGATAGATTAGCGTTCTAAAATCATCTCATACTGCAATAAGGAGAGGTTTCTGCTGCTACTGTGAGGGATAGATTAGTGTTCTAAAATCATCTCATACTGATATAGGGAGTGATTCCTTCTGCTGCTGTGAGGGATAGATTAGTGTTCTAAACTCATCTCATAATGATATAGGGAGGGTTCCTTCCTGCTGCTGCTGTGAGGGACAGATTAGTGTTCAAAAATCATCTCATACTGCTATAGGGAGAGGTTCTTGCTGCTGGTGTGAGGGACAGATTAGTGTTCTAAAATTAGATCATACTGGTATTGGGAGAGGTTCCTGGTGCTGGAGTGAGGGACAGATTAGTGTTCTAAAATCATATCATACTGGTTTAGGGAGTGGTTGATGCTGCTTGTGCGAGGGATAGATTAGCATACTAAAATCATCTCATACTGCTACAGGGAGGTTACCTTCCTGTTGCTGCTGTGAGGGAAAAATCAGTGTTCTAAAATCATACTGGTTTAGGGAGTGTTTCCTACTGCTGGTGTGAGGGATAGATTAGCGTACTAAAATCATCTCATACTGCTATAGGGAGAGGTTCCTGCAGCTGCTGTGAGGGATAGATTAGTGTTCTAAAATCATCTCATACTGCTATAGGGAGAGATTCCTTGTGCTGCTGTGAGGGATAGATTAGTGTTCTAAAATCATCTCATAATGCTATAGGGAGGGTTCCTTCCTGCTGCTGCTGTGAGGGACAGATTAGTGTTCTAAAATCATATCATACTGGTATAGGGAGAGGTTCCTGCTGCTGGTGTGAGGGTCAGATTAGTGTTCTATAATCATCTCATACTGCTATAGGGAGAGGTTCCTGCTGCTGCTTTGAGGGATAGATTAGCATTCTAAAATCATCTCATACTGCTCTAGGGAGAGGTTCCCGCCACTGCTGTGAGGGAGAGAATCCTGCTCTAGGGAGAGGTTCCTTCCTGCTGCTGGTGTAAGGGATAGATTAGCGTTCTAAAATCAACTCATACTGCAATAAGGAGAGGTTTCTGCTGCTACTGTGAGGGACAGATTAGTGTTCTAAAATCATATCATACTAGTATAGGGAGAGGTTCCTGCTGCTGGTGTGAGGGACAGATTAGTGTTCTAAAATCATCTCATACTTAGTATCGGGAGAGGTTCCTGGTGCTGGTGTGAGATATAGATTAGCGTTCTAAAATCATCTCATACTGCTATAGGGAGAGGTTCCTGGTGCTGGTGTGAGGGATAGATTAGCGTTCTAAAATCATCTCATACTGCTATAGGGAGATGTTCCTACTGCTACTGTGAGGGACAGATTAGTGTTCTAAAGACATCTCATACTGCTATAGGGAGAGGTTCCTGCTGCTGCTGTGAGGGATAGATTCGTTTTCTAAAATAATCTCATACTGCTATAGGGAGAGGTTCCTGCTCCTGCTGTGAGGGATAGATTAGTGTTCTAAAAGCATCTCATAATGCTACAGGGAGGTTACCTTTCTGTTGCTGCTGTGAGGGAAAAATTAGTGTTCCAAAACCATAACATACTGGTATAGAGAGAGGTTCCTTCTGCTGGTGTGAGGGACAGATTAGTGTTCTATAATAATTTCATGCTGCTATAGTGAGAGGATCCTGCTGCTGCTGTGAGGGATAGAATAGTGTTCTAAAATCATCTCATACTGCTATAGAGAGAGGTTCCTGGTGCTGGTGTGAGGGATAGATTAGCGTTCTAAAATCATCTCATACTGCTATAGGGAGAGGTTCCTGCTGCTGCTGTGAGGGATAGATTAGTGTTCTAAAGTCATATCATACTGATATAGGGAGAGATTCCTTCTGCTGCTGTGAGGGATAGATTAGTGTTCTAAACTCATCTCATAATGATATAGGGAGGGTTCCTTCCTGCTGCTGCTGTGAGGGACAGATTAGTGTTCAAAAATCATCTCATACTACTATAGGGAGAGGTTCTCGCTGCTGGTGTGAGGGACAGATTAGTGTTCTAAAATTATATCATACTGGTATTGGGAGAGGTTCCTGGTGCTGGAGTGAGGGACAGATTAGTGTTCTAAAATCATATCATACTGGTTTAGGGAGTGGTTGATGCTGCTTGTACGAGGGATAGATTAGCATACTAAAATCATCTCATACTGCTATAGGGAGAGGTTCCTGCAGCTGCTGTGAGGGATAGATTAGTGTTCTAAAATCATCTCATACTGCTATAGGGAGAGGTTCCTGCTGTTTGTGTGAGGGACAGATTAGTGTTCTAAAATCATATCATACTAGTGTAGGGAGAGGTTCCTGCTGCTGGTGTGAGGGACAGATTAGTGTTCTAAAATCATCTCATACTTAGTATCGGGAGAGGTTCCTGGTGCTGGTGTGAGATATAGATTAGCGTTCTAAAATCATCTCATACTGCTATAGGGAGAGGTTCCTGGTGCTGGTGTGAGGGATAGATTAGCGTTCTAAAATCATCTCATACTGCTATAGGGAGATGTTCCTACTGCTACTGTGAGGGACAGATTAGTGTTCTAAAGACATCTCATACTGCTATAGGGAGAGGTTCCTGCTGCTGCTGTGAGGGATAGATTCGTTTTCTAAAATAATCTCATACTGCTATAGGGAGAGGTTCCTGCTCCTGCTGTGAGGGATAGATTAGCGTTCTAAAAGCATCTCATAATGCTACAGGGAGGTTACCTTCCTGTTGCTGCTGTGAGGGAAAAATCAGTGTTCTAAAATCATAACATACTGGTATAGAGAGAGGTTCCTTCTGCTGGTGTGAGGGACAGATTAGTGTTCTAAAATAATTTCATGCTGCTATAGTGAGAGGATCCTGCTGTTGCTGTGAGGGATAGATTAGCGTTCTAAAATCATCTCATACTGCTATAGGGAGAGGTTCCTGCCGCTGCTGTGAGGGGTAGATTAGTGTTCTAAAATAATTTCATACTGTTATAGGGAGAGGTTCCTGCTGCTGCTCTGAGGGATAGATTAGTGTTCAAAAATCATCTCATACTGGTATAGGGAGAGGTCCCTTCCTGGTGCTGGTGGGAGGGATAGATTAGCATTCTAAAATCAACTCATACTGCAATAAGGAGAGGTCCCTGCTGCTACTGTGAGGTATAGATTAGTGTTCTAAAATTATCTCATACTGCTATAGAGAGAGGTTCCTGGTGCTGGTATGAGAGATAGATTAGTTTTCTAAAATCATCTCATTCTGCTATATGGAGAGGTTCCTGGTGCTGCTGTGAGGGATAGATTACTGTTCTAAAATCATCTCATAATGCTATAGGGAGGGTTCCTTCCTGCTGCTGCTGTGAGGGACAGATTAGTGTTCTAAAATCATATCATACTGGTATAGGGAGAGGTTCCTGCTGCTGGTGTGAGGGTCAGATTAGTGTTCTAAAATCATCTCATACTGCTATAGGGAGAGGTTCCTGCTGCTGCTTTGAGGGATAGATTAGCGTTCTAAAATCATCTCATACTGCTATAGGGAGAGGTTCCTGGTGCTGGTGTGAGGCATAGATTAGCATTCTAAA
The DNA here is from genome assembly GCA_018402905.1 of Glandirana rugosa. Classification (NCBI taxonomy): domain Eukaryota; kingdom Metazoa; phylum Chordata; class Amphibia; order Anura; family Ranidae; genus Glandirana; species Glandirana rugosa. Next base: position 28,571 of record BLSH010343088.1, read on the forward strand.
ATCATCTCATACTGCTCTAGGGAGAGGTTCCTGCCACTGCTGTGAGGGAGAGGTTCCTGCTCTAGGGAGAGGTTCCTTCCTGGTGCTGGTGTGAGGGATAGATTAGCGTTCTAAAATCAACTCATACTGCAATAAGGAGAGGTTTCTGTTGCTACTGTGAGGGACAGATTAGTGTTCTAAAATCATATCATACTAGTATAGGGAGAGGTTCCTGCTGCTGGTGTGAGGGACAGATTAGTGTTCTAAAATCATCTCATACTTAGTATCGGGAGAGGTTCCTGGTGCTGGTGTGAGGGATAGATTAGCGTTCTAAAATCATCTCATACTGCTATAGGGAGAGGTTCCTGCTGCTGCTGTGAGGGATAGATTAGTGTTCTAAACTCATCTCATAATGATGTAGGGAGGGTTCCTTCCTGCTGCTGCTGTGAGGGACAGATTAGTGTTCAAAAATCATCTCATACTGCTATAGGGAGAGGTTCTTGCTGCTGGTGTGAGGGACAGATTAGTGTTCTAAAATCATCTCATACGTAGTATCGGGAGAGGTTCCTGGTGCTGGTGTGAGGGATAGATTAGCGTTCTAAAATAATCTCATACTGCTATAGGGAGAGGTTCCTGCTGCTGTGAGGTATAGATTTGTGTTCTAAAATTATCTCATACTGCTATAGGGAGAGGTTCCTGGTGCTGGTGTGAGGGACAGAATAGTGTTCTAAAATCATCTCATACTGCTATAGGGAGAGGTTCCTGGTGCTGGTGTGAGGGATAGATTAGCGTTCTAAAATCATCTCATACTGCTATAGGGAGAGGTTCCTGCTGCTGCTGTGAGG
>BLSH010343088.1:40628-57954 GCA_018402905.1 Glandirana rugosa
CTCTTACCAGTTTTGTCGGGTGTCTGGTGGAGGTTTCTGGATGTTGTAGTTGAACGCAGTCTATCATAGTGACACGTAGCAAGTTGTTAAGTCGCGTGAAACGTGTCCCTCTTCTACATACCCTCTCACTACGATTTCTTCGGAAAAGACGTGTGTGCGGTGTTTGACTCAACTAACTCCATACGTTTGCGTGTAAACCTGTTCGGTCGAAGTAAAACCTTATTCCACGACACCTGACTACTTTGTTTCTAACTCAATAAACCAGTATTGTTCCCCGTAATACGTACCGCCGTTTTATTGTGTCGCAAGGTTCTTTTTGAACGATGGGTGTCATTTTAATGCATAATGCCCCTTGTTATGACCAAATAACTCAATCTTTGTTTCATCAGTCCACAGCACCTTATTCCAAAATGAAGCTGGCTTGTCCAAATGTGCGTTTGCATACCTCAATCAACTCAGTTTGTGGCGTGTGTGCAGAAAAGGCTTCTTTAGCATCACTCTCCCATACATCTTCTCCCTGTGCAAAGTGCGCTGAATTGTTGAACGATGCACAGTGATACTATCTGACGCAAGTTGATGTTGTAGGTCTTTGGAGGTGGTCTGTGGGCTGTTTTGACCATTCTCACCATCCTTCGCCTTGGCCTCTCCAATATTTTATATGGCCTGCCACTTCTAGCCTTAACAAGAACTGTGCCTGTGTTCTTCCATTTCCTTACTATGTTCCTCACAGTGGACACTGACAGCTTATATCTCTGCGATAATTTTTGTAGCCTTCCCCTAAACCATAATGCAGAACAATCTTTGTTTTCAGGTCATTTGAGAGTTATTTTGAGGCCCCCATGTTGCCACTCTTCAGAGGAGAGTCAAAGAGAACAACAACTTGCAATTGGCCACCTTAAATACCTTTTCTCACGATTGGATGCACCTGTCTATGAAGTTCAAGGCTTAATGAGCTCACCAAACCAATTGTGTGTTCCAATTCATCAGTGCTAAGTATTTACAGGTATTCAAATCAACAAAATGACAAGGGTGCCCAAATTCATGCACCTGTCTAATTTTATTTTGATGCATATTGCACATTTTCTGTTAATCCAATAAACCTCATTTCACTACTGAAATATTACTGTGTCCTTCAATTATTTGATAGATCAAAATGAAATTGCTGATCCAAACACCCAAATATGTATAAATGACAATCATGGAAATTGTCAGGGGTTCCTAAACTTTTGCATACAACTGTAGGTCCCAGATCCCTGTCCATGCATAGAACATTCCAGTGTTTTTTTAAAAATGTCCTCCACTTCCCTTTATTGACAGTGGAAATCCGACAAGAAGCTACATTGGTGGGACTGAGGATTCTGTATTCTATCCCTAAGGCATATTTCTCGAGGCAGGGACCCAACCTACTGAATCACTCTATTTAAGGTGAAGCTTTCATACCCTTCCTCCTCCTTGATTTAAGGAGGTTTGCTTGTACAGTATAGTCCTCAAATGTACTACAATTTCTCCTCACCCGCATAATTTGTTCTTTTGGGCTGATCTTTCAATGACCACATCTAGAAAATGAATTGTAGTATCACTAATCTCATACTCAAACTTGATACCTCTATCATTCCGGTTCAATGATGATAGAAAGTTTTCTGCCAATTCCTTAGGACCTCTCCAAATTATCAAGAAATCATCTATATACCTTTGATAGAACAGTGACTGGGGTTTGTATTCCCTATAAATAGCTTTATCCTCCCATTCTGCCATAAACAGGTTGGCGATGCTGGGAGCAAAGAAGAACGTAGTGCAAGTAGAGTTCCAACATAGTGGTTTGAAAAATGCATCAGTTTTCAATCCTAAAAAATGAAAGAAGAATGTTTAGAGGTATTTAAAACTATGGTTGAGAATGATATAAAAGAAATGAATATCACCAACCACAAAAAAACACAGAGTTAGATAGAGAAAGGAATAAAGGAGAGAATAGATATTATATTGAGAGCTGCAGATACATGGGGAGCAATAGCAGTGTTAAATAAAAAGGATTACGAAGAAGAAATGAAAAATGTGTTAGCAGTAAAAGACACATTTAAGAAATTACCAGCTAACCCCTTACATAAATTGAAGAATAAAATGATTGTACAAACAGGAGAAAAAATGGGAATACTAACAAAAAAAGAAGTCAAATATCTATTACCTAGAGCCCCCAGGACACCCACCATATATTATCTCCCAAAAATTCACAAACACTAGACAAAACCCCCAGGGAGACCCATTGTGAGTGGGATTGGATCAATTTTTGCACGGATCGGGGAATACATAGATCATTTCTTACAAGGAATAGTGGTTCAAAATGAGTCATACCTAAAGGAAAGTGGGGAATAGATTACATTAATACATTCAAAACATTTCAAGAAAGAAAGCATTCTGGGGACAGTGGATGTGAGCGCACTATACACTAGCATTGAGCAGGAGTATGCAATGCAGGCAGTAAAGTGGGCGTTATATAAAAAAAAACACATTTAAAACAGAAGCAAATCAAGTTAATTTTGGAGTTATTAGATTTTGCCATGAAAAATAATTATTTCTGGTATAGTAAACACTACCAACAATGTAAAGGAGTTGCTATGGGAGCTAAATATGCTCCCAGTGTAGCCAACATTGTTATGGCGAAATGGGAAGAAGAAGAAATATATAATAAATGGCCAGCGATGGCGTTGTATAAACGCTTCATAGATGATATGGTATTAATATGGAATGGCTCAGAAGAGGGTTTAAACACTTTTTTACAGGATATAAATTAAATTTCACAGGGGAATACAGTTACAAGCAAATACATTTTTTAGATCTGACACTTTATAAGAGAGAAAATAGGAACAAAGACTTTTTTTAACCACGTCAAGACCGAGCCTATTTTTTGGGTTCAGTGCTTATGAGTTAAAAACAGGTTATTTTTGCCATAAAATTACTTAGAACCCCCAAACATTTTATATATTTTTTTCTAACACCCTAGAGAATAAAATGGCGGTCGTTGCAAAACTTTATGTCACACAGTATTTGCGCAGCGGTCTTACATGCGAAAAAATATTTTTTTTTGTGTTAAAAATAAGACAACAGTAAAGTTAGGACCATTTGTTTACATATTGTGAAAGATAATGCTACGCCGAGTAAAATGATACCCAACATGTCATGCTTCAAAATTGCATCCGCTCGCGGAATATCGACAAACTTTGCAACTTAAATATCTCCATTGGCGATGTTTAAAAAATTCTACAGGTTAGCAGTTTTGAGTTACAGAGGAGGTCTAGTGCTAGAATCATTGCGCTTGCTCTAACAATCCCGGCGATACCTCACATGTGTGGTTTGAACACCGTTTTCATATGTGGGCGGGACTTACGGATGCGTTCTCTTCTGCGTGCGAGCTCGCGGGGACGGGGCACTTTAAAACATTTTTTATTATTAATTATTTATTTTACTTTTAACTTTAAGTATTTTTACTCTGTTCTTTTTCTTAAAAAAAAAAACATTTTGATCACTTTTATTCCTATTACAAGAAATGTAAACATTCCTTGTAACAGAAAAAAGCATGACAGGACCTCTTAAATATGAGATCTGGGGTAAAAAAGACCTCCGATCTCATATTTGCAGTAAAATGCAAAAAAAAAAAAAAAAATATTTGAAAAAAATGACAGTTAAAAAAAAAATGGGCCCTTTAAGAGCATTGGGCGGAAGCAACTAGTGACATCGCCCATGTTATGGCTCACGGCCACTGGGGGGAAAGGAACCGATCATCTCCGCCGCTGCCAGCAGGTTCAGTAAGCGGCGGAGATGACCAGAAAGCGGCAGGAGGGGGGACACCTCTCCCGCCGCTGATAAAAGTGATCTTGCAGTGAATCCGTCGATAAGACCACTTTTATCATACACATACATACATAAAAATTATATCTGAATGGCACCATTCAGATATCCCTGCTCAAAGTCAGTGACGTCATATGACGTCCACCTAAACAGAAGTGGTTAAATATGCAGATCGTAATAGTTAGATCCCTACGAACAGTTGCCATCATCGTAGATGGATGTATAACACACCGAGCAGTCAGTTCACCAGAATAAAAATAAATTGTTTACTGGATTCTGATTACTGTGAACAGACAAACAATTTGATGGACAGATTCTCAGAAAACGGATATAACATATCTTTCCTGGAGAAAGAAGGACAGATAATAGGGCTGAAAAACAGAGAGGAGTATTGTTGGGAAAAAAGACGGAGAGAAAAAATGAATAAATGGAATATAGTTTAACTGATTACAATCTGCAATCCAGCAAAGTGGAAATAAGTGTTAAAAAATATTGGCCCGTCTTATTAAGAGACACAACCTTGAAGAAAGTACTGCCGTCGAAACCTAAGTTCATATACAGGAAAAATAGATCTATACAGAGTAAAATAGTTAAAAATATTTTAGATCCCCCAAAACAAGTAAAAATGTTCCCAGATTTGAAAGGATTCTACAGGTGCAATTCGTGTAAAGCATGTAAATCCACAAAAAAAGAAAATAGAAAAAGAAGCCATTTCAGGTCCAAAGTTATGAACAAAGAGTATAAGATAAAATACCTTATTACTTGTGACTCAACCCATGTAGTATATTTCCTGGAGTGCCCTTGCCAGTATCAGTACGTGGGAAGAACCACTAGAAAATTAAAGGTAAGCATTGGAGATCACATTAAAAACATTAAGAAAGGTTTTGAGCATCACAGTGTATCTGGCCACTTTAAATTGAAACGTAACAAAGATCCAAAATTACTGTCTTTTTACAGTAAAGATAAGATCATGGGACACAGGAGAGGAAGTGATAAATTGCAGGAAGTATCAATAAAGGAAACCCAGTGGGTATATGAGATGGCCACTTTACAACCTCTCAGAATGAATATAGAGATAGATTTAAATTGCTTTTTCACTATTTTTTTTAAAAGATTGATAAGTGGTAGGCAAAGGATATTTTTTTTATAAATTTGTTTATATATGGATTGGTTTTAAGAGGCATATGATGACACAGAATGAACATCTCAGAGCGCAAATTAGACACATTGAGGTGTCTGATGGAGTCTGTAATCACTATTTAAATCAGCATAGTATTGTCAGACATCCTGCCACTCCAAGAAGACGTCACATGATGAAACTAGTAGGGCGGGGCCAGGAACGCTGACACTGGTGTGCTGCATAACAGTCGGACTTGCGGTGGAGGTGATCTGATACTGGAGATGATAATTACATATATACATGATTTTAGATCCCTAAGTGTCGGGTTGACACTAGACAAATGTGATTGTAATAACCATAAATTTTGATAAAGAGTTTTTATTAGACAATATTACACTATGGAGACTTTTATTTCCTCCTCTTTATATGAATGGTGAGACTTGCTGGGAGGCTGAAATTGAGAGATTGAAAAGGATTTCAGCAGTGGAGCAAGAATCAATCCATTTGGAAATAAGATGAAACGTTGTGGCTGGTTATAATCTTCCAGCAAGGAACTCTGGTGAGTGATTTCGGGCTAACCATTGAGGATTACAATGCTCTTATTTATTGAAGGATGGTTACAGAAGAAATAGGCATATTTTACACATATATTTGATTGTTTTGGACTTTCACTTTTTTATTGTTCACCATGGTTCTTTTTCCTACACAGAGACAGACTCTTTTTGTTAGTTCTGCAACATTGTTGCAATAGTGTTGCACAAAAACTATTTATCACGTAATTTTTGGATTGCTGTCAGCATTCATTTACTCATTCATTTTTCGGATACTTGCACATTGTTGGTTGTAGTTTCAATATTTTGCTCGGAGGAGACAACAACAACTGTATTTTTATGGATACAAAGTTTATAAGATATAAGCACTAGCACTTTATATTTATACACATTTAAAAAAGAATATGTTTGTAGCACAATAATTAAGGATAGCGCTGTTTAACCACTTTTCCCAAACTAACTAAGCAGGTTACACCTTTGTCCCACAAATAGCCCCAACCTTAATTAATGTAAGCCAAGCACAAATAGTCTTAGGCGCCGATTTGTATTTATTTTTTTATGTTCTATGCATGGACAGAGATCTGGGACCTATATTGCCAGACCGTCCTAAATTTATTCATAGGAAGACCCCAAATTTTGGGGACAGGGTTGTTAAAAAAGTTTTGGACGCCCCTGGACAGCAAAGATTTCCTGTCAATATGAAAGTTTTTTTCCATGCAGGAATTGTAAAGCCTGTAGGACAGTTAAAATTAAAAATATAGGTCATACTAATTATAGTAATTTGGATGGTAGAGTTTTTGACATTGAAGATTTTATCACCTGTAATTCGTCATATGTAGTGTATATCTTGTGGTGCCCTTGCGGCCTATGTTACACAGGACGCACCATCTGTTGAGGATGTGCATTTTTAATCTCTATTTTATAAATATATTTTCATATGAATTACTATTAAGATGAAATTTGTATAGTGATTTTATATATATTTTTTCAATATTTTTATATTTGGATTGTTTTTTTTTTTGTACTATTAATATGGGACTATATAGCATTATTGGATGTTGATATCATAGTAATCCATAGGATATGAAATACACACATTGCCAGTTCTATATTTAGTTGTATTTTTCATTTAATTTTGATTAGACTAACATAATGTAATTGTAATGGTCTGCTGCGAGATGCGGATGTAGGCTAAAACCTGGGTCCTGGAGACAACGGAAACAGGACAAGCCTACCATCAACATTAGATGTAGAGAAGGAGAATATATATTCAAGTTGCCGTGCCGTAAAGCCAATCACAAGTCAAAGTCCATGTGACGAAATGGGTCTGAGATTGCTGTACGGCAACTTTATGGAGAGGGATGTTTGATTCTCCCTAGTCCCTGCTGGTCCGGGGGAAAGGTGGAGGCTGCCTGACGGTGTCTGCAAGGACCCTAGGAATGACCGATATCCGCTTCTCGGTTTACATGCTTCAAACTTACCGATTTTTGCTAAGAGTTTTTACTTATGGGAGGTGATTGCTTTATTTAATAAAGGCTGAGAGTACTTAGCAGTACTACACTATGTTCCAGCTTTTATTTCTATATCCCGTATGAAAGCTATCTGCACTACGAACCGGAGCCATGCCTGCCTGCCCCTTAAGTGTTGGGAACACACTGACTGCAAGTTTTCCTGTGCATGAGAATGCCTGCCATTGCTTTTCGGTAAGTGCACATCCATTGGAGAAGGTGGTCATGCTGATATTGTGCACACAGTGTGGTGTTGGATCCTATGGGTGAAGGGATTATTCTCATTTTGAAATGTTTATCGTGATCATCCTTTAGACTTTGAACTGTGTTGAAAGCTTTTTATGCTGCCACTTTTTTTCTGTTTTATAGTGTGTGTAAACGCATTGGATATATCTAATGAAGAGCCTGGCCCCGGGGGGGGGGGGGGGTTGGGGTGCTGCCCAACTTTGAATTAGATTTGAACATTTTTATTAGTGATTATTAATAGGTGTCATATTGAGTATTGTTGGTAATAGGGGTTGTACTAAGAATATTATCCCACCGGCACTGCTTGGACGGATATGGCTGGTGTGCCCTGGTGAATTTAGTTATTGGTGTTTATGCGGAATGCTAAATTTTAATTTTTATTACATTTCATTTTTATTTTTTTTTACATGTAGTAATTTTATTACATATTTACATTCAATGATTGATTGAATTTTTTAATTGAATGGTTTAGTAATATTTCTTGAGGCACAATCAATTTATATACAGAATATGGTTAATTGTATTAGGTGATCTATTTGGATTCATACATGTATTTTTAATCTGTGTATTTTTAATCTCTGTTTTCTACATATATTTTTATATGAATTACTATTATGATGAAATTTGTATAGTAATTTTAATTATATTTTTGATTTATTTTTATATTTGGATTGTTTTTCTTGTACAATTAATATGGGACTATATGGCGTTATTGGATGTTTATATCAGTAGTAATCCATATGATATGGAATACACGCATTGCCGGTTCCCTTCTGGTCGGGGAAAAGGTGGAGGTTGCCTGGCGGTGTCTGCAAGGACCCTAGGAATGGCCGACGTCCGTTTCTCGGTTTACATGCTGTGAACTTACCAGTTTCTGGTAAGAGTTTTTACTTAATGGAGGGGATTGCTTTATTTAATAAAGGCTGAGAGTATTTAGCAGTACTACACTTTATTCTGTCTTTTATTTCTATATCCCATACAAGAGCTATCTACACTATGAACCGAAGTCTTGCCTTTTTGCACTGCCACTGGGTGTTTATGAGATGTTTTTATGTTGAGCGCTGCTTTATATCTCATTTTTTTCTATTTTATAGTGTGTGTATATATGCCTCATAGATTATATGTTGGGGTGTTAGCTTTCCAAAATGGGGTCATTTAGTTGGTAATTCCATTGTCCTGGTGCTCCAGGGCCTTCAAAAGTGTAATAGGTGAAATAAACTCACCATGCCTCTTACTAAATACCTTGGAATGTCTACTTTCCAAAAAGGGGTCATTTGGGGGGTACTTGTACTTTCCTTGCTTGTTAGGGTCTCAAGAATTGAGATAGGCTGTCAGTACATCAGGTGTGATCAGATTGATTTTCAGTGATTTGCACCATAACTTGTAGACTCTATAACTTTCACACAGGCTAAATAATATCCACTAATTTGGGTTATTTTTACCAAAGATATGTAGCAGTATACATTTTGGCCATAATTTATGAAGAAAAGTGACTTGCATAATTTTACAGTAGAAACTAAAAAAAGTGTTTATAAAAATGTTCGCTCTTTTTTAGCTTATATTGCAAAAAATAAAAAAACACAGCAGTTATTAAATACCACCAAAAGAAATCTCTATTTGTGAGAAAAAAAATATACAAATTTTGTTTGAATACAGTGTAGCATGACTGAGTAATTGTCACTCAAAGTGTTAGAGCACTGAAAGCCGAAGTGGTTAAAAGACAGTCGCCATTCTCTTCGAAGTGGTAAACCCCTGGATCCTGCCTCCAACCTTGCATATATCTTGGTAATAAACTGGGGAAAGATCCTAGTGATGTTGGAAATTATAGGCCAATTTCATTGATCAATAATGACTTGAAAATTATGTCTAAGGTTCTATCAAGCCATTTAGCCTCTTTTATTGGAGCATACATCCACAAGGATCTGGTAGCATTAATTCTGGGCAGGCAAGGCCCTGACCAGACAAGGAGGAAGATTTATGTGATTTCTCTCATGAAATCAGGCTGGTATGGGGGCCCTCTCAGAAAGACTATTTGTTATCAATAGATCTCCAAAATGCATTTGACACGGTTATCTGGCCCAACCTTTTTTGTACCCTTGATGGGGCTTCGCCCCTAATTTTCTGAGAGTACACAAGGCCATCTACTTTTGCCCTACTGCCCAAGTCTGGATACAGGGTTTCCACTCAGACCCTTTCCCTATAGCCAAAGGTACAAGACAGGGATATCTCCTCTCCCCATTAAGTTTTGCAATAGCTATAGAAACCCTCGCAATTGCGATAAGACACCACCCTGATATACATGGAGTTTGCTTTGAACCTCTCACTCACAAGTGCACACTTTTTGCCAATGATATCTCTCTGTAACCTATTCCCCTTATCCCGACCCCTAATCTTTTTCAGTTGTTGCAAAAATTTGGTCTGGTCTCCAAGTCAATATGTCCAAGTCTATGGCCCTCAATGTATCGACCCCCTCAGCCTTAGTAGGACACCTCCAGGACCATTTTCCATTCACCTAGAACCATTTGTTTATTCCATATTTTGCTGCCTCGGTCGACCAGCTTTACAAAGTTAACCATCTCCCCCTTTTTAAGAAATTTGAAGCGGAGTTGTCACTGTGATCCCTCCTTGGGCTTTCTTGGCTAGGGAGAGTTAACAAGGTTAAAATTATGCTTTTACTCTGAATCCTTAATATGTTTCATTCACTTCCTATCCCCATGGGAAAATCTTATATATCCAAACTCCAATCCTCCATCGTCCGCTTTGCACGGGGAAAGATGGGAAACCATTTTTCCAAGCTTGTCCTATACAGAACGCATCTTCAAGGGGAGCTAGGGCTTCCTAATTTGTGGTGGTACTACCAGGCAGCCCAGCTAGCTCAGATTTCAATTATTTGAATTGAGGGGAATTAAGCCTGGCTGGATTTCTATGGAAAGTGCCTTATTACACCTTAGATAATCTCATGTGGTGTTCTCCCAAGTCCCATACCCCCATACTCTCCCCTACCCTGTCTCACTCTTTAGCTTTATGTGACTCTCTACACAAATCCCCCCAAAATTTGCTCAAATTGACCTCCACTAACACATATCTTTCACAATCCCAACTTTCTCCCCAGGATGAATATAAGAGCCTTCTTATATAGAATTATATTAATACTAGAATTATAGAATTCTTCTATAATTCCAATGGCCCTTTATCTTTTACCTTTTGTGTCAGCAAACTGGAGATGCCTCGTTCGGGGAGATTTTGCTTCACTCAAATTTCTCATTTCTGGCACTCAATTAGGATCGATAAACTAAATCCACCAAAAGTCATGGACTTGAGAGGGGGTATTTCTGTAATTTACTCAGCTCTGGCTGACTCTATGGAAGCAACTACCTACATGCTGGAATGGGAAAGGAACCTTGAGATTGAATGGGATCTGGGCACCTGGCATCAGTGTTTTGCCCATTCCTTTAAGGGGCTAAGTAGGAAGGCCAGTGGGCTGGCCTGAATTTATGGGAAGAGCCCGGAGGGTATTTAAGCACCCTCACTCTCTAGGCTCTTTGTCGGTTTCAATGCACGATAGCACGTTACTGGGCCGGCTCTCCCCAGCTCACTTCATGTTTGTGAGTCTGTGCGTTCGATTACCAGCTCGCTCGCTCGCTGTTGCAGGTAGGATTCGAATCCTTTCATTTCATACGCTATGTGACAATTCGCTATGTTTCCTACCCTGCATCTCCTTTTGTACTTAGCTGCCTCCAAGTTGTTGTCATTTGTGGCCCGACATCATACGGCACAGGCATGGTAGATTTGAAAGTTTCCCTCTGCCTATTTTATGATTCATGCGCAGAGCCAAGCCTCGAGCCACTGTCGGCCGTTATCCAATATCACTCGATGCAGGCTTTGTTGCTCACAGCATTCACTGTCTATGGGGTTTGCCATCACATCCATTGGGTGATTAGCATGTGTTGTTTGCACAGCTTCTGTGGCTGATTGAGGGGTAGTTGGACCCACCTGGGCCTTGGCTGCACTCAATTAGCCTCGGGGGTTGGGTGGTTGGTGTTCAGTTGAAGGCATTTCAAACTCGTATGAGATTAATTTCATGCATGCTACAACCAATTCGTATCGATCATGCCATTCACCTCACAATCGATTTGTACCGAATCCATTGCATACTCACCACAATCTGATTCGAGCCTAGTCACAACGGTTTGTATCGGATGTATCACACACACCGAGTCGCATCGGACCATGTCACTTACTCTCTTCGTTTTATTACCCTATCTACCGATTCGTATCGGTTCATGCCTTCCCTTCAACCGCTTTCGATCGGTTCATGTTATTTTCTTGACTACCGATTGTTGCATTGGTGCATGTCCTACCCCACAAACGATCCATGCCAGATACTTGCCACAGTCCAATATGTACCTAGTTACCAATTCATACCGGTCATGTTGTTTACCCAGTCCATGTTATCTTCCCGATCGGTTACCCTTCCTACCGACTCGCATCAGTTCATACCGTTTTTCACTACCAAATCGCATCGATTCATGTCATTTCTTACTACCAATTCACATCGCTTCATGTCAGCTCCTATTGCTGACGCATGTCGGTTTATGTTGTTCCATTACCGATTCTCAGCGCTTCGTGTTGTTTTCTACTAATGATTAGCATCGGTTCACACCACTTCCTACTAATGATTCATGTCATTTCCTATTACTCATGTTGGTTCATGTCATTCCACTACTGAGTCGCATGGGTTCATGTCAGTTCCCGCTACCGAGTCGCATAGGTTCGTGTCAGTTTCCGCTACCGAGTCGCATGGGTTCATGTCAGTTCCCGCTACCGAGTCGCATGGGTTCATGTCAGTTCCCGCTACCGAGTTGCATGGGTTCTTGTCAGTTCCCGCTACCGAGTCGCATGGGTTCATGTCAGTTCCCGCTACCGAGTCGCATAGGTTCATGTCAGTTTCCGCTACCGAGTCGCATGGGTTCATGTCAGTTCCCGCTACCGAGTTGCATGGGTTCATGTCAGTTCCCGCTACCGAGTCGCACGGGTTCATGTCAGTCCCCGCTACCGAGTCGCATTGGTTCATGTCAGTCCCCGGTACCGAGTCGCATCGGTTCATGTCAGTCCCCGGTACCGAGTCGCATTGGTTCATGTCAGTTCCTGCTACCGAGTTGCATCGGTTCATGTCAGTTCCTGCTACCGAGTCACATCGGTTCAGGTCAGTTCCAGCTACCGAGTCGCATTGGTTCAGGTCAGTTCCTGCTACCGAGTCGCATCGGTTCATGTCAGTTCCAGCTACCGAGTCGCATCGGTTCATGTCAGTTCCCGGTACCGAGTCTCATCAGTTCATGTCCGTTCCTGCTACCGAGTCGCATCGGTTCATGTCAGTCCCCGCTACCGAGCCGCATCGGTTCATGTCAGTCCCCAGTACCGAGTCGCATCGGTTCATGTCAGTCCCCGGTACCGAGTCGCATCGGTTCATGACCGTTCCTACTACCGAGTCGCATCGGTTCATGACCGTTCCTACTACCGAGTCGCATCGGTTCATGACCGTTCCTACTACCGAGTCGCATCGGTTCATGACCGTTCCTTCTACCGATTCGCATCGGTTCATATCAGTCCCTACTACCAAGGGGCATCGGCTCATGACCGTTCCTTCTACCGATTTGCATCGGTTCATGATCGTTCCTACTACCAACTCGCATCCGTTCATGATCGTTCCTACTACCGATTCGCATCGGTTCATGATCGTTCCTACTACCGATTCGCATCGGTTCATGATCGTTCCTACTACCGATTCGCATCGTTTCATGATCGTTCCTACTACCGTTTCGCATCGGTTCATGATCGTTCCTACTACCGTTTCGCATTGGTTCATGATCGTTCCTACTACCGATTTGCATCGGTTCATGACCGTTCCTACTACCGATTCGCATCGGTTCATATCAGTTCCTACTACCTAGTCGCATTGATTCATGCCATTTCCTACTACCAATTTGCATTAATTATGTTAGTGTTCTGCCGATTCAAATCGGTTTGTGTCATGCCGCTAATTATCCTCAATTTATCTATCGATTTGCATTGGCTCATGTTATTTCCTACCACGGATTTGCATCGAAGCAAATCAGTTCACATGTAGTTAAGTCGACCCACTCTTTGCTAAAGCCCACTACCGGTTCGTATCGGTTCGTGTTTTTTTCTTACTACCGATTCGTATCGATCCATGGCATCGGTTCAAGTTCCACGCCAAGCACAGTTACGGTTAATTTGGCCACAATACACCCTCTTGCTATTTACTATCTTTATCTCTCACCTATCTATAGGTCGATTTTGCCAATTCGCAGCAATTTATCAGTACAGGTTCTTGAAAGCATGCATTCGAGGGCCACGTCTTGCAAATCGCTGGAAGCACAGGTACGTGTTACTCCATACATTACAGCAAGCAGGCATTGCGATCGCTGCAAGCACGTGTTGTCATTTAAGCCCCTAGCAAACGCTGCGATCACGTAACTATACAAACCCCTTGCGATCTCTGTCAGCATGTACAAACACAAACTTCTTACAAATGCTACAAGTATGTTTAACTAAACGCCTTGCAAATCGCTGCCAGCACGTTTGACACTCCCCGCAACGCTGCAAGCATGCATTTCAAACTTGAACTTCTTGCAATCGCTGCAAACACATATTTTTTGTAACTCCTTGCAATCACTGCGAGCACGCATCATCTCAAACCCCTCGCAATCACGGCGAACACTCACTGTCAAACTCCTTACAATCACTGCATGCGTGTATTTACGTAAATTCCTCGCAAATACTGCGGGCACGCATCAACATAATACCTCTCAATCACTGCGAGCACACATTTACATAAACTCCTTGCAACCGATGCGAGCACGCATCATCACAAATCCCTCGCAATCGCGTCGAGCAAGGACAAACACCACCCCATTACAAGCACATTCTCAGTGGCACACAATCAGCCACACACCATTTTAGTGGCACTTAATCGGCCACTCGTCTCCAGTGGCATTAACATACGGGCCACTCGTCATTTTCTCTGTCATTTCTCCTTAGGTCAGTCAAGTTCAGGTTGCATCCTGCATCAGATTGGATGTTTTCCCCGAAAAAAAAAAAAGGGAAAACCCCTCCCAACGTAGGGATCGCTTCTTCATCAGGGCCACCCGCATAACAAGGGTGGGACAGCCCATGTAGGGAAATAAAAGAGAGATGACTTTTCCACTCATGTCACTCCTACTACAGGTTCGATCCATACCAGGACCTTAATGATAGAGCGTTAGTCAAGTGTAGTTCACGGGTCTTTTCTGTCACATATTCTGCAGCACTTTGTCACTAAATCTTCGATTTTACATTCACCATTCCGCATACTAAGGTTGGGGCGTTAGTTACTGTCACATATGTCTATGCATTACACTCTCTTTTCGGAGACCGACTCTCCACCTCACAGACAAGGTCGCTGAACATCAACTTGCTGACAGTGCAAGAGTTAAGCAGACCGAGCATGCGTCATAAATCTACAGACCGAAACATTCCTACATAGGCTGTACCTGACTCCAGCTGCTTGCCCCAGCATGCCCTGGGGCTCTAGTCCACACGTTTGTGCCCAGCACAGACAGGCACCCGAGCTATCGGTTACCCGGCCAGTCACCTCCTGGCTCACCTCGGGTGCCACGCACTTTCTTGAATTTTCTAAATTTCCACTATACAGTGTTCTATGACCGTAGAACACCTTCGGCTCTATCTATGCATGTAATTTCATTTCTGTATCCCACTCCGTCCGTTTCCCCTCTTCCACACCCCCTTTTGACACATACCCTCTTGTTTTTTCTCAAGACCGACTTGAGTGTCACCGACACGGAACTCTTTTCGCCACTTCGCTGGCCTACACTCCCCACTCTGTGCTGTCTGTCAGCCAATTGGCCACACTGCAAACGGGTGCACCAATGTGGCCACAAGTTGCCCCTTCAACCCCCTGCCACCTCAGGATTCCACATCGGCTTCATCACTCTACCTCTCTCCACTCACAAGTGCGAAAAAAAAAAAACCTCCAGTCAGCAACCCTCGACAAACAAGCGATCGATACCCTGCTACAGGCCAAACTAGACAAAGGATCTGTGATCAGCCCTTTCCCCCAGTAACCTTCCAAACCCTGGAAGATTCAGCCCTTTTTGGGCTTGTCAAGGGCAAGTTCTCCAATAATTTTGGTTATTTTTCTGCACCTCCATTCTTTGCACATTCCGAGCTTGAATTCCCTGATTCCTTCCAAGGAATTTTCCTTGAAATATACATCAGACGACATAGCTGTTCAAGCAGTCTTTTTCGCGGAGCCTGTCACACCGAGCCCAGTGTCAGTTGGTTATCCATTACCTAGGTGATTTTTCTACTCATCAAGCGACCAGACATACCACCGGTAACCTCGATAGGTTGAGAGTGGTGTTCAACAACTACAATGTTCCCATAGCCGAACTCAAAGTGGAAGCCCAGCACAAGCCATCACCTTCTTTAGTGTCACTTTGGACACACGCGCCATGCAAGCCAGCTTGCCTCCTGGCGAACTAGCCCATATCAGGTCGGTCGTTGATGACTTTACTCTCTCACAGGGGGTACTAGGAAAAAGATGCAGACTTTGCTAGGGACGTTCAATTTTTACAATAAGTATTATTCCTCAAGGCCACTCTTTTATTTTACGGCTCCTAGTTTTCCTTACTCATGTACAAGGTGCTGACCAAATCATTAGGTAAGACCCGGCAGCCATAGCCGACTTACAATTTATGCGGAACTCATCCCACATTGCTAAACGGCATATTAAGGTTATCCCCACGGCATCAGCTGCATCACCACAGGTAGTCAGATGCTGCAGCTTCTACAGGCTTTGCTGCTATTTTCTGCCCATCATTGGTTCTCAGGTCCTTGGCCGCCAGAAATCTTGTTAGTTCCAGGTTTTCCCTGTCATCCTGACTTTTCGAGCTGTACCCAGTCGTGGCAGCTGTTCAGGTCTGGGGCCACACTTGGTCTTCACTAGTAACAACCAGGCTATGGCCGAAAACGTAAACAAGGTAGCCAAGTCGCTCCCCATTCGAACCACCATTCAATATACCCATAAGCATATCCAAGGCAAAGCAAATCGCAGCGGATGTGTGATCACATTTCAATTTTTGGCTCATTTTCAGTAGTATCCTGGAGCCAACCTAACCATGGATTGAAACGGTTAAGGGCAAATGCTTGCCCATTACGAGCACCATCTTTAGAGACATGTCTAAAGTCCTCGCACAATCCGTGTTCGGGGTTCAGCCCAGTCTAGTTATTCAAGCGGCCATCTACCTATCCTACTGTTTCTTTTTGCGGCCCAACAAATTCACCGTCAGCGGCACTAGCAGCCAGTTATCCTACAAACGCCACTTAACTAGTTTCCAAATTATTACGTCCATCACCTAGAAGTCTCCAAACCCATCAGATCAGTCCCAGGGTCGACATCAGCCTCTTCCGGACTATAAACTCCTGGTGCCCAGTTGCGGTGCTGACTAGCTACCGACTCGCCTACCCAGTCACTCAGACTCTAGCCCGTTATTGCCTTTCCCTATCAGCCCATCAAGTGGCAACCAATTCATCAGGCACGTCAGAATCACTGTCCAAACTTTGGCCTCGACCCCTGCCGGTACTCCGGTCATTCCTTCCAGATCACAACAGCTTCAGCAGCATCTCAGCATGCAGTATCAGACCATGTGATCAATTAATTAGGCAGATTGTAGTCCGGTTGCTTGACTAGATACATTCCAAAGCCTCAGTTGGAGATGGCACAAGCCTTCGCCAAGCTTGCTCATCGATCATTGTACCAATTAAGGACTACTTCCCTAAACTGCATATTTTTGCCCCCTTCTCTTGGCATACCGACCAGATGACCAAGGCACACCTCAGGTCTATTTATGTTGTAAGTCTTGTTGCGTGTTTATGTGATCCACATCTATCTTCGGTCAGAGGGCCACGACCATAAATAATGTTTAGTTGATTGAAGTCAGCTTCAAAGTAATTATTTGCTGGTACCTGGTCCCTAT
>BLSH010343088.1:57964-70717 GCA_018402905.1 Glandirana rugosa
ATACCAGCACCGGGAGACTGGCTTCTATCTACACCTAGTGTATTTGTGCGTTGTTCTGAATGTTGTATTTTTTTGGACTCCACACGGAACCAGTAGACCAGCCATACGGTTCTCTTCCCCCGTATGGGATATATTCATTACCCATTATTACCTCTTCTTACACGACTCTTTTCGGGACTTTTCCCCCCCTTTTCAGGGCTTTTCTCAGCACATTCTTCTCCATTATTACCCATTACTTATATAGGGTATGCCCCCTTCTCTTGGCATACCGACCAGATGACCAAGGCACACCTCAGGTTTTTTTATGTTGTAAGTCTTGTTGCGTGTTTATGTGATCCACATCTATCTTCGGTCAGAGGGCCACGACCATAAATAATGTTTAGTTGATTGAAGTCAGCTTCAAAGTAATTATTTGCTGGTACCTGGTCCCTATTCGCCTGGTCAAATTATATCCAGAAACCTCCTCTCTGTGCTTCCATGGCTGCAGGCATATAGGCTGTTGCTTCATACTTTATGGCTATTTCCTAGAATCAGGGGTTTGCAGAACCAAATATTGCACATGATTCACAAAATAACTGGGGTTTCAATGACCGCATCCCCTCAGATTGCCCTCCTCAACCAATGCATAGTTAAAACTCCAAAGTGTATTCAAGCACTGATCTTTTATATTTTAGTAGGGGCTAAAATTACGATAGCTCGAGCTTGGAAGTGCCCCTCGGTCTTTTTTGCACTGGCCAAATGCAAAATCTCTTGGATAATGTCCATGACACTAGCAAGCAATTTGACTTGATCTGGGAACCATGGGCCCGCTATATAGGAAAGTTTCCCTTTTGCCCTAATTAATTGATTTTTTAATTCCTCTTTTTGGTATTCTTCACCTTAGTATTCTCTCTATTTTTTCTTCTCTTTCCATTTTCTTGTCTGCTCACCTCTTTTCTCTCTCTTTCCCTGTTCTACCCCCTCTTCCCCCCACTTCTTCTGTTATTATATTTGTTACTTGAGATATTTAAGATGTTGAGCCACATACGGCTACATACCGGGGTTCCGGCTATAGCTGGCCACCCTACATTCTTTCCCACCAGCAGAGCTTTCTCTTGACCTGGGTTAGGAAATTTTGTTAATGGACCCCAAAGGGATATCCCTTCCTCCGGATACGCTCATATGATTCTAGTATGCCTCTTCCATGATATTGCTAACAAGATTTATGTTATCAGTTTGATCCATACCCTTCTGTGTTAAAAATGTGCTTATGGTTTATATACCCCATTGGCAGTGACCTTGATACAACCGCCTCTGAGGTCCTCTCTGGAGATATATTGGTCCGGCTGAGACAATGTTTTAAGTTATCACACTCCTGCCATCTTTGTCAGATGTTTGATAGCTTTTGGGTTTAGGCACACTAATGCTCATTTTCTACTGCATAATGTGGACTTTTTTTTATTACATGCTTTATTTGTTTTTTTAATGTAACATACCAAGTAAAGTCATATGATAACAACTTAACCTGCAATAATAATATGAGAGGAAACTAGGATGGAAGGTAGAGACCCGAGCGCCTGAGCCCTCTCTCTCCTCATCCCAATTCGGGAGAGAAGGGGGGCGACCAGACCTGCTTTCTATAAAAATGATTTCTGGAGCAAGTTAAGTGGGTGAACAGTAATGTGAAAAGTGCACTAAAGTCATTATAGCAAAGTAACTTAATGAAACTTAGTCTTACAGAAAGAGTTCTTAGAGATTAGTCTGACTTATTACCAGGTGGAGGGGGGTATCTGCATGAGTTCTGTGGGTCTGAGTCCCTGGAGTTATTCCATTTGCCTGAGAGTCTTGATGCATGGGGATTAACAACTTCACCGGATGAGGTCCCAGTTTCCTTGTGGCATGTTTAACAATTTAAATTATTTTTTTAACTTCAGTGATGGAAGGGGGCTGTGCCCATATCCAGTGTTTGGAAATCACTCTTAGAGCCCTGATTAGGCAGATGTGAGTCCATTGAGAGAGATGTTGGGGTTGGGGTACAATAGAGAACTCTACTGGTGATTCATTGTGGTTGCAGTTGAATAGCATGAGAGCTGGATCCAAGGGGATGGTAATGTGATTGCATAAGGAGCATGCATATCTTTTCCTTTGGGTGGTCTTCTGGTGTTTAGTATGGGAGGTATGCCCTGTGGAGTATCTTGAAATGAGTTTCCCTCCAAGTTTTGTTGGGTATGAGCTTTAGAATCTTTCTGTAACTGCTGCGTAGCAATTGTGTGAGGTTTTCCAGGGGAAGGTCTGTCATCCAGGGTTTGGGTGCTGTCTGTTGCAGCGGTAGGGTGAAAAAGGGTAGAAGTGGGTTGTAGATTTCCGAAGTGGAGATTTCAGGTTTCAATGAGTTTATCAATGAATGTAGGTTTGAATCTGAGTTGTTGTTTAGGGCATGTTTTGTTGACGAAATTAGAGATCTGCAAAAGATGGAAGATGTGGTGGTTTGGGAGACTAAGGTCTGATATGGTAGTTTGAAAGGGTTTGATTTTCCCATTGCCCAGAATGTAGAGTGATATGACCTTCGTTAGGTTCTTAAACTTCCAGAATCCGAAGGCCTTGTGCAGGGTGGATGGTGGTAATATTGGATTTCCAAGGATTGTGAGATGCGCTGAGATGTGTGGGGAGACCCCTAAGTGTCTCCTAACCGCTCTCCAGGCTATGAGGGTATCTCAGATCAGCAGATTATGCTTTACATTAGGTGGTAACGTTGACAGTTTGTTGTGCAGGATAGAAGGTAAATTGAAGTGGTGTCGATTCTAGTTCGCAATTTGTGTATTTAGATTCCTGTGTTAACTAATCTAATCCTGATCATAGTAAACAAGAAAGGTTGTAGAGCATAACAAAAGGGAGACCTGCCCCCCCCCCCCCCCCTAGCTCCTAGGGAGATATAAAGTGCAATGCAGGGTTTTTTACCACATCATAAAAAGGCAGACAAAGATTTAGTGATTTTCTGTATATCCTTATGTTTGATTAGCAGAGGTATAGTTTGCATGGGGTATAGCAGATGTACGAAACTGACCATTTTGAAAAGGTGGCATCTCCCGAAGAGCAATAAAGAAAGGTCCATCCAAGTCTTCAGTTCATGGGTTATTTTGGAAAGCAGAGGAGGATAGTTTAGTTGGTAGAGGGATGCAGGATCTTTTCCTATATTCACTCCCAAATATGTGATGTGAGGCTATGGAGTAGGGAGAGGATGCTGTTCAGGGGCTTGAGACATGTTTGCGGAGAGGGAGTATTTCACTCTTGAAGAAATTCATTTTTAATCCTGACAGGAGCGGAAAGCATTAAAAGTGTTTTGAATTAAAGGAATGTCCTTTTGGGGCTTTATGGTAAAGATCAGAATGTTGTCTGCGAAGAGAGCTGCGTGGATCTCCTCTTCACCTAGTTGCACACCATGTAGTGGTAAGCGTGTGTTGAGGTTGAGGTAGCGGGAGAGGGGTTCAATGGTCAGATTGAAGAGTAGTGGTGACAAGGGACATCCTTGGTGGGTGCCTTTGTGGAGGGGGATTGGGTCAGAGACGAGTCCTGCTGCTACTACCTTGCTGAGGGGGATAAATAAGTTTTTGATAAATTGTGAAAATGGACCCAGAAAGCCAAATATTTTGAGGGCCATTGATAACCAGGTGAAATTTACATTGTCAAAGGCTCTTTCAGCATCTAAAGTGACAATGGCAATGATTTGAGTTGTGTGGGCTTTGGCGTATTCTTAGATTGCTAGAACCTTTCTTATGCTTGAGGAAGCTGATCGGCCTTTCACAAAGCCCGATTGGGCTGGGTGTGTCAGGGAAGGTAGAATAGCAGCTAAGCAGGTGGCTATAATTTTGGATAGTAGTTTAGAGTCCACATTAAGTAAAGAAATGGGGCAGTAGGAGCCAGGTTCTGTGTGGTCTTTCCCTTTTTTGGCAATTCATTTAATATAAGCCTGATTTCCCAAGGGTAGGTAGGGTCCCCCTTTCCAGATTTCATTAAAAACAGTGAGTAATGTCTGGGGTATGAATCCACTAGTTAGTTTATAGAACTCACCCGATAGACCATCTGGGCCTGGTGATTTGTTACTAGCTAATTGTTTGATGTTGTCTTCAATCTCCTCTTTTTAAATGGGGGCACTTAGGGTCTGGAGTTGTTCGGAGGAGATTTGGGGGAGTTTGGCCATGTCTAAAAAGTGGTTAGCTTGGGAGATGTCTATCGTGTCTGGGGCATAGAGAAGAAGTGTAAAATTGATGCAGGGTTCTGTTAATGTTGGAAGGGGAGGATACTAATTGGCTTGTGTGGTCTTTAAGATTTGTAATATATGTGTGGGTCTGAATTGATTCTTGCTAAGTCTGAATAAAAGTTTCCCTGCTTTGTTGCCATGTTTGTGTAAAAAGAAGGCTGTATGTGCAAATTTTATGGTGTGCTCCTTTTGCTCAGCCCACATATTAAAAGAGTGCTTTGCCTCAAGCCAAGTTTTTCTATCTTCCTGAGAGCCACTTTGTGTAAATCGGGCTTGGGTTGCTCTTAGATGTTTACTTGCTTGTCTATATGATTTGAGGGTTTTTGATTTGTAGAAGGCAGCATATGAAATTATTTTGCCACTCAGGAAGGCTTTCCCTGCATCCCAGAGAAGGTTAGTGGTGAGGACTTCCTGCAATGCGTTTAGGAGGATTAATTTAAGGTGAGTGTCATGGGCCAGAAATTAAGGAAATCTCCTTATTTTGGCTGTGTCTGGGGGGAGGAAGTCCCCTATCAAGACTGAAATGGGGCTGTGATCAGATACTGCTAATTTGTGGATGGTGGCCTCTTTAAGATGTGGTAGTAGGGATGAGGAGGTGAAGAAATAGTCTAACCTGGCAAAGGATTTGTGAGAGGTGGAATAAAAATTATATACTTTGTCTGTGGGGTGTCATAGGCGCCATGTATCTATTAGATTGGATCCCTGAGTGAATTGCTCTAGTAGTGAGGGATGTCTTGGGATACCTCACATGGAGGGCGTCTTGGGTGGATCTGTCTTCTTCATTTTTATGGTAGTATTGAAATCTCCGCCAATCAGATGTGGGTACTGGGGTTTTTTCAAAATCCAGCTGGTGGCTTTTTAAAAAAGAAAGATGTGGGATATTTAGGGGCGTAGATGTTTGTGATTAGCCACTTGACCAATTTTTAGCTTTCAGTACTCTCACATTTTGAATGACAATTACTCAGTCATGCAACACTGCACCCATATTAAATTTTTGTCCTTTTTTCACACAAATAGAGCTTTCTTTTGGTTGTATTTAATCACCACTTGGGTTTTTATTTTTTGCGCTATAAATAAAAATAGACCACAAATTTTGTAAATAAATGCATTTTTCTTTGTTTCTTTTATAAAATTTTCCAAATTAGTAATTTTTCTTAATACATTTTGGCCAAAATGTATACTGCTACATATCTTTGGTAAACATAACCCAAATTAGTGTATATTATTTGGTTTTTGTGAAAGTTATAGAGTCTACAAGCTATGATGCCAATCATTGACAATTGATTACACCTGATGTACTGACCATCTCATTTCTTAAGACACTAACAAGCCAGGAAAATACAAATATCCCCCAAATGACCACTTTTTGTAAAGTAGACATTCCAAGGTATTTAGTAAGGGACATGGCAAATGTTTTCACGTTGTAATTTTTTCCCACAATTCTTTGCAAAATGAAGATTTTTTTTCACAAAAATACCACAAATTACAACCCAAAATACATTCTTCTACTCCTCCTGAGTATGGCGATACCCCATGTGTGAGGCTTTTACACAGCCTGGCCACATACAGAGACCCAACATGCAAGGAGCACCATCAGGCATTCTAGGGACATAAATTACACAATGACGTGGCACTGTAGAACACTGATGGGGAACAGATGTGGCACTGATATGGCACTGCTGGGCACTGATATGGTACTGCTGGGCACTGATATGGCATGGATTAGGGCACTGATATGGCACCACTGGGCACTGATTTGGCACCACTGGGCACTGATATGGCACAGATTGGGGCACTGCTGGGCACTGATATGATACTGCTGGGCACTGATAGGGGCACTACTGGGTATGGATTGTGGTACTGCTGGGCACCGATAGGCACTGATTTGGCACAGATTGTGGCACTTTATGGGCACAGATTGTGGCACTTTATGGGCACAGATTGGAGCATTTATGGGCACAGATTATGGACAATTATGGGCACAATACCATTTACAGCCTCATGCTGAATCTCCTCCCTCCACTGCTCACACAATCTGTGTGAGCAGCGGAGAGAACTGGACATGATACCAGTTTGTTTACACTGATTGCTCCATCATTGGACGGAGCAATCATGTGGTAAAGGGCCACTGTCATGATCTGCGACCCACCGGACAGCCCCGCGTGCGTGCGATTCTGTGAGGACGTCTTTGTAGGCCTTCCCATAATTACGCAACCGCGCTGTAGCCGTCATTCGGCTATGGCCCAGTCATCAAGTGGTTAAGATATCTTTTGTTTGAAATTTGAGATGTGCCATTATCATTCGGCCTAGATCATTGCTATGTATTTCTACGAGGCTGTATGCTAGTCGTTTGTGGAGCAAAGTGATCCTGCAGGGGGAGGGGGGGCGTAGAGAACCCAAAGAGAATGTCAGTCAAAACTAAACAAACCATAACAACTCTTATCACTAGTGACTTCTCTTTTTTCCATATATAATGTCCTACTGTCTCACACACCATTACCGAATGCCCAGACGGAGGAAGCAGGCTGTTGCCCTCCAAATTAGCTATTGCATTGTGGAGGTGATCGCCTGTGATGTTTGTTGCAGTCCCGCGGATATTCTGATTCTTGGTCCCGATGTGAATGGTGTTATTGATTAATAGATTGATTGTAGTATGGTGTCGCATAAGAGTTAAAGTATGAAGACACGTTGAGTTAAGTTGAGTTAAGGTTAGCCTGGTAGGAGTCCAAAATTATCTTGTGGTAGGAACTTACAGTGAGCATAAGAGAGTTAGAGGTTGTTTGCCCCACTGGGGTGATAGTGAGACTGTCTTCAAGGTGTGAGGTGGTTTTCCTCGGGTGTGAGAGCTGAGGGCGCAGATAGAATTCTGCTTCATCAGGTGTATGGAAAGTTAGTTGGTCTCTGTTTGGGAGTTGCATTCTCAAGGTTGTGGGGTAGGCTAATGTAAATTGGAGGTCTTGTTTAAATAGTTCAGTGCAGATTAATTGGAATTCTTTTCTCTTTTTAGAGACCTCTGCTCAGTAGTCAGCAAAAATAAGTAGGCCATGGCCATCTATTTTGAGAGAGCGTGTTTTATGGAAAGCTTGTAGAATAGCTAGTCTGTCTGCATAATTCAGATATTTAATGATTACAGGCCTGGGAGACTTACGTTTAGGGTCTGGTGCTTATAGGGCCTCAGGTATGTGGGAAACATATAAATGAAGCAGCGGGCCCACTTGAAAGGATTCTGGGAGGCCTATGATCTGCAGGTTGCTCCTGCTGGATCTATTTTCCAGGTCTTCAAGCTTTTCCTGGATATAGGTATGGATTTTGGCGTGTTCCTGGAGGGTACCCTCGTGTTGGTACACTTTGTCTTCTAGATTTGAAATCCTAGAAGTGCAAAGACAATACCGTGCTAATGCCTAAAATGAATTTAAAATGCTAAGCTGCAACCAAAAAAACACAACAAGGCGCAATTAAATCTATAAAAAAAAGGCTGTTCTAAAAATTTAGAAAAATAATATGGCTCTCTATGCGGCTGGAAGAAACTTTGCCTATACAACTTGGAGATGATTTTAGAACAATAATATGGCTCTCTATGCGGCTGGAAGAAACTTTGCCTATACAACTTGGGGATGATTTTAGAACAATAATATGGCTCTATGTGGCTGGAAGAAACTTTGCCTATACAACTTGGAGATGATTTTAGAACAATAATCTTTCCCTTAAAGCAACAGCTAGAACCATTCCCTGTACACCTTTTAGAATCTAAAATCATCTCCAAGTTATATAGGGAGAGGTTCCTGCTGTTGCTTAAAGGGACAGATTATTGTTTCTTGCACAAAATTAAAAAGTGCATCTACATTGCTGGTTTAAAAAAAAAAAAATTCCAAAAACTACATTTGCGGGCAGCGGTGCATTTCTTGCACAAAAATAAAAAAAACAGTGTTGGATACCTCCTCCTCCTCCACCGCCACTTTCACCGCCTCCTCAACCTCCAACTCCACATACAACTGCATTTTTGATTTTTTTTATGTGATTTTAGCTGAATCAAATAGGCTGAAAAACATTTTTTTTCTTTTTTTTCACTTGCAATTTGTTTATTATTTTACCATAAGAAAAACAAGGAACATGTACAACAGTTACCTGAGTTTACATTGTAGAGTGCACACAATTATGCGACTTAAGATGAAAAGAACATAGCCAATGACATTCAGTATACAACAAACACGTGTCAAATCTAGGGATGTAGAGCTATGTTTTGAAGATGGGAGTACGGTAAATTTCTGAACTAAATGAACAATTAGTATAGGGTAGCTAGCCTGATGGTGGGGATCTGTTGTATTTGACATTCTACATTAGGTCTATATTAGGCAGGATAAACCACCCCTGGTCTCGCCCGGGCGCCCCTATGGGAGCAATTTTGCACCTGGGGTGAACCAGGGGGTGACTGTAGTGGTTATATATTGTTAAGGAATTCAGTCTGAGAGTAGCTAGGTTCACTATTCCATCAAGCCAGCTATATGCACCATATAACTGCAACGAGGTAGAACATGGTATTATAAGGTAAAAAATAGAAAAAACAAGGGTTATTCTCGTTAGTAACCTTAATTCTTCTCATATAGCTATTTAGTAAATATAGAATGCATCATAAAAGAGGAAAAGAGGGGAGAAGTAAAGAAGGAAATGAAGTACAGCAGGAGATAGAAAGATGAGAGGAGAGAGTGGTGTCCACTGGGATGTCCTGCGGAGAGCACGAGGACCATGTCAGGGTTTCAAATTCCTACCATGGGAGTAGGACTTTTATGTTAAAATCTGGGGGCAGATATTATGTTATCCAGGGGTTCCAAGAGCGTTAAAATGTATGTTCTGTTTCTTTATCTGTCGCTTCAATTTTGGCATGTATCATGAAGTTGGTCATTCTGTTTTTAGCTTCTATAACATGGAGGTTGGGAGTTTTCCATGCTTTAGCTATTGCTTGTCTGGCCGCGGTCAATAGGAAGAGGAATAGTTTAAATTGTCTATTGCTCAAGGTATCAGGTTTTCTATTAAGCAGGGCGTTGATCGGGTCTAGAGGGATTTGAGTGTCGAATATGTGTG
The DNA here is from genome assembly GCA_018402905.1 of Glandirana rugosa. Classification (NCBI taxonomy): domain Eukaryota; kingdom Metazoa; phylum Chordata; class Amphibia; order Anura; family Ranidae; genus Glandirana; species Glandirana rugosa. The sequence continues at coordinate 67,281 of BLSH010343088.1, forward strand.
AGGCCATTGTGAAAATGTCCTTCCAGAATTTTTGAGCCACCGGACAAGACCACCAAACATGCAGGTGGGTGCCAGGTTCTGGGCATCCTCTGAAACATGCTGAGGAGTATGACCCAACAAATTTTGCTATACGTGCAGGGACCAGATACCATCTCAGAAGGACCTTATAGTTTGCTTCAATGCCAAACATGCTAAATGAGGATGACTTAGTAGCGGACCATATTGCTGACCAGTCGGCCATGTCTAATTTGCGGTTGAAGTCTGATTCCCAAGATTGTGCGTATTTCGGCTTATATGTGGTTGGGGAGATAAAGAGTTGAATGTATAGTTGGGATATAATACCTTTCGCATGTGGATCTTTATTGCAGTTCAAAGTGCGAGGTGTGGTTAAGAAGAGTAGAGCTAGAGCATGATTTGGAGAAAAAGTTCTTAATCTGAAGATATCTGAATATTCCTTTTTGGGGTATTTGATGGTTTTCCATCAGTGTTGGGAAAGTGGCTATATCTGAGTTAGCGGCTATTTGGTGTAATCTGAGCAAGCCTCGAGAGGACCACTGGTCAAAACTTGACGGTGATTCCCATGCGGGAGGAAATGCTGGATTACACATGAAGTATAGCATAGGATTATGTATGGACTGGAATTGGTATTTGGTTCTGATACCCTCCCAGACATTGAGGCTGTGTTTGATAATCGGATTTCTTACTGATCTGCGGTCTGATGTCTTTAACCATATGAGGTTCTCTACCGATAGGGGGTCCACTTCCACTGCTTCGATTGCTACCCAAGTGGGGGTCTCATGAACGGCGTGGTATTTAGTAAGGCAGGCTATTTGAGCAGCTTTGTAGTATTTGGCAAAGTCGGGCACACCTAGTCCACCATTGATCTTGGGAAGAAATAAAGTTCTTTTATTAATTCGAGGTCTGGATGGGCCCCAGATATATTCTAAGGCGCGCCTCTGTATGATTCTAAGGAAGTAACCCGGGACCTGTATGGGAAGTACCCGAAAAAGATAGAGAAATTTGGGTAACATGACCATTTTAACTACATTAATGTGCCCAAGCCACGATATGGGTAAGCGTGACCATTGGTTGAGCAAGTCCGCTGTTTGTTTCAGCAGACTGGGGAAATTATGAGAGAATAGTTTTGTGTGGTCAGCGGTAAGGTTAATACCCAGGTAGCGTATCTAGTTAGGTGCCCATGAGAATGGTAGGGATTTTTGTAGGGTGGCTACCTCAGAGTCAGACAGCGTTACATTTAATGCTGTAGATTTTTTGGGGTTTACTTTTAAGTCCGACAATTTTGCAAAGTTAGTTAGGATGGGCAATAAATTTGGACCGGATACTACGGGGAATGAGAGAAATAAAAGTATGTCATCCGCAAAGAGGCAGAGTTTGTGGTGTTGACCGCCTAGCTCGATTCCTGAGATGTTGGGGGAATTTCTAATAGTGTGTGCGAGCGGTTCTATCATCAGGGCAAAGAGGAGAGGAGATAATGGGCATCCCTGTCTGGTTCCCCGTCCAATATCAAACCTGTCGGATTTGAATCCAGCATACTTTACATAAGCACTTGGCTTGTCATATACCGCCATGACCCATTGTAGGAAATGTGGACCAAAGCCCGATTTGCTCAGCGTATATTGCATGTATTGCCATGAAATTGAGTCAAAAGCTTTTATAATATCAATGGAGAGGAAACAGACAGGGATTTGCCTAGATTTGGCTATTTGGGCAAGGAGTACTGCACGACGGATGTTGTCACCTGCTTGGCGGGAGGGGATGAATCCGGTTTGATCCTTATGGATGAGTCTACCGATCGACCCCTGTAGGCGAGTGGCTAATATTTTCATTAGGACTTTTATATCTAGGTTCAACAGAGATATAGGTCTGTAGTTAGAGCTGTTTGTGTCGTTGCTATGTGGTTTTGGAAGCATACAAATGAGTGTACGTGAGAGATTCGCGATTAAAGTGGTTGCCTTTTAAAATGCTATTAAGGGCTGATGCTAGGTGTGGGGCGAGGAGGTCACAGAATGTATGCTAGTATAAGGCTGAGTACCCATCTGGGCCCGGACGCTTATTAAGCTTCAGACCTTTTATGGCTAGTTTAATCTCTTCAACTGTGATGCTTTCATCTAATTTGGTTCTCTCCTGCTCGGTTAGGCTGGGGAGCTGAATCTGTGTGAAAAAATCATCTGCCAAAGGGGTGTTGAAATTATCCTCAGCCCTATACAGGTTGGCTAGGAGGGATTTGAACTTGTTAAGGATCTTGCATGGCTTGCTAGTCATGTAGTTTTTACCGAGTTTTGTTGGGCTTTGTGATATTTTTCAGTGAGCGAGCTAGGGGTGTATCGGGTTTATTAGCCTTCATGTAGTAGTTATGCTTTGAGCGCCGTAGTGAATTATCTGCACTTTCTGTCAGAAATAAGTCGTAAGCTAGTCTTGCGTTATCGAGGGCCTTTTTGTTGGCTGTTGTGGCGTTCTGTGCGAATTTATTGTGGCAAGTCTCAAATTCTCTCACTAGTTTCTGTTCTAGCTGTTTGTGTTCGTGGTTGAAAAGGGCTTATTGCCTTCGTAGAGAGCCTCTCAGAACCGATTTGTGTGCTTCCCAACATGTGAGGGCGCTAACATATGGGGTTGTGTTCAAAGTGAAGTATTCATTCAAGGCTGTCTCTACCACTAGTCTGTGGGATGGGTGTTTCAGGAGGTGATCTGGTATTGTCCATGAACGATCCTGAGACCTAGGGATGTGTGAAGCTAGGGAAGTGAGGACTGCGCAGTGGTCTGACCATGGAACTGGGATGATGTGGGACGATAAGATTTCAGGCGTTAGACCTACCTCAGTAAAGATGTGGTCTATCCTTGTGAAGACTTTGTGGGGATACGAGTAATGTGTGTATTTTCTTTTAAGCGGGTTCGCTTCCCGCCAAGAGTCGGCTAGGTTGTATTTAAGTACAGTTTGTGCGAAGGATGGCTTGGAATTATTTGTTGATTGTGAAAAAGGAGTCTTATCAAGCATGGGGTTCAGTGTGAGATTTGAGTCACCACATACGATAAGGAATCCTTTTTTAACCACTTCAGCCCCGGAAGGTTTTGCAGCTTTAGGACCAGAGCACTTTTTGCGATTCGGCGCTGCGTCGCTTTAACTGACAATTGCGCGGTCGTGCGACGTTGTACCCAAACAAAATTTGCGTCCTTTTTTTCCCACAAATAGAGCTTTCTTTTGGTGGTATTTGATCGCCTCTGCGTCATTTCTGATCGCCGCTATAAACAAAAGAAGAGCGACCATTTTGCAAAAAAACCCAAATTTGTTACTTTTTGCTAAAATTCAAATCCAAAAAAAAAATATAAAAAAACATTTTTTTTCACCGTTTTTGGCCGATTTATATTCTTCCTCATATTTGCGATAAAAAAAATCGCAATCGGCGTTTATTGATTGGTTT
>BLSH010343088.1:72015-86808 GCA_018402905.1 Glandirana rugosa
CTGTTATGGTCTAGTGGAGGACTTTGTGGGTAGGGTGTCTGATCACCATCTCTGTCGGAACTTACTTATGAAGCACTAGTCTGTGGGATGGGTGTTTCAGGAGGTGATCTGGTATTGTCCATGAACAATCCTGAGACCTAGGGATGTGTGAAGCTAGGGAAGTGAGGACTGCGCAGTGGTCTGATCATGGAACTGGGATGATGTGGGACGATAAGATTTCAGGCGTTAGACCTACCTCAGTAAAGATGTGGTCTATCCTTGTGAAGACTTTGTGGGGATACGAGTAATGTGTGTATTTTCTTTTAAGCGGGTTCGCTTCCCGCCAAGAGTTGGCTAGGTTGTATTTAAGTACAGTTTGTGCGAAGGATGGCTTGGAATTATTTGTTGATTGTGAAAAAGGAGTCTTATCAAGCATGGGGTTCAGTGTGAGATTTGAGTCAACTCATACGATAAGGGATCCTTTTTTAATCGAGGAGACCATGTGCATGAGGTGAGATAGAAAGGGACCGGGATTGTTATTTGGTGCATAATATGATACTATTGTAATTTCCGAGTCCATCAATAGTCCTGTTAGAATCAGATAACGGCCTTCTGGGTCGCTAATAGTTTTGCAAAGAGAGAAATGAGCATTGTGGTGGAATGCGATCATCGTGCCTCTTTGTTTGGTGGGGGCAGGGGCGTTGAATACTTGTGGGTAATTTGGGCTAAAGTATTTAGGCATGTGACGAGCGGTGAAGTGTGTCTCTTGCAGACATACTATATGGGCCTTCTGGGATTGGAAAAATCTGAATGCTTTAGAGCGTTTTTGGGGAATGTTCAGTCCCTATACATTTAATGTGATGATGTTTAAGGGGGCCATAAGGAAATAAGGAGTTGAAATGTCTTACCTGCATTGGCCTCTGGTGGGTCCCCGCCGACATCCCAGGTGGACAGAAAATAACATATTAGAGGGTAAAAGGAAGCTGAGAAGAAAGTGTAAAATGGAAAAAAAACAGAGGGTTAATACAATTGAGTAATAACCAAACATTAATGTATAACAAAGCAGAAGTTCGTGTCGCAGGAAAAATCCTGCTGACCAAACGTAAGTCGCTGTTCTCGCAGACCTGCCTAAATAGTGCAAGCATGTGGGAAGAGCGAGAGGAGGCACACAAAATAAGGGAACGTGAACGGCGTTCCAGGAGAGTGGAACATTTACACAGTTCTGTAAATACAGCCAACATTGTAAATGGTACTTATGGTGTCATTTACCACCCGTATATAGTGGACGGTGAGAAATTTTCCGTTATACCATGATTCTGGGGTACCGAAGCACTGGGTGGCAAGTCTGGGCAAGAGCAGTCTCTGCCAAGATAGTCCCTGTTGAAAGGGTATACGAGCCATGAAGCCGGCTCATGCCGAAATAACAGTTATGTTAGGGTGTAGGGAGCTAGGTAATTGGTTGGTCAGATGTTTGCAGCGTAAATTGAGGTGTTGATTGGGGCATTATTGAGGTTGGGTTGCCATATAGAAATATAGTACTCCATACTGCCATAAGGGGGTAGGATAGTTCGCCCACCATGGGGTGTTCATATTGTCCCCCTAGTGAGGTGGGGTACTGGTTGAAAAGTGGGGATGTCCAGGGGGAAGGTCCCAATAATGTGGAGAGAACTAACTGAGTGAACAGAGTTAGATGTTATTATCCTGAACTTAGTGTTCAACAGGTGATGACAGACCAAAGTGATTTAGTAGGCAGTCAGTCCATAGAGTCTTCTTGGTCGACTTGGGTTGGGGTGAGGCGGCTCCTCTTGTGAGCATGGTTGTTGCTATGCTTGCCTGGTGAATGGATCGCTTTGAGCGGTGAGGAGGCAGCTGTTTTTCGACGCATGGCTCATTGGGTGGGCGAATGATCTAGGAAGCCCAAATCTTGTAAGGTGAGGCGTAGTTCCTCTGATGATTTACATCTGTATTTTGTGCCCAGATAGGTGAACCGGACAGCAAAGGGGAAGCCCCATTGGTATGTAATGTGTCGTTGTTGCAGTTCAACAAGAAGGGGTTTCAGTGCTCTGCGTTTGGTGATTGTGAGTTGGGATAAGTCCGAAAATAGCTGGTATTTGTGGCCTTGAAACATAAGTTCCCCCTTTTCCCGTGCCGCGTTGAGGAGTTGTTTCTTAGTGCGGTAGTAGTGAAACTTGGCGATTATATAGCGAGGGGGGCCTTCCTGTTTTTTTGGTATTAAGGCTCTATGTATTCTGTCCATTTCCAGCCTCTCAAATGGTAAGGATGGTAAGAGTTCCTGAAATAAAGCAGTTATGGTTGACTGCAGGTCTATGACTGTCTCTGGTATTCCCCTGATGCGGAGGTTTGACCTCCTGTCTCTATTTTCGTAGTCTTCCAGTCTGGATTGTAGTAATAAATTCTCTTCCTTGAGATTTTCAATGGCTGTTATGTTATCTTGAGCCCCTACTTCCAAATCATCTACCCTGTCTTCCAGGGCTGCGGTGCGGGATCCCAAATCCCTGATTTCTTTGGTTAAGCTGCTGGTAATATGCTCTGATGTCTGTTTCAGAGCCTTGTGTAATATTTTTTCAAACTGTTGTATTATCATTGGTGACATACCTTGCTCAGAATCGATGGGAGATTCAATGTCCGAGTCTTCTGGGAGCTCAGGGAGAGTGTTGAGCTGTTTGCGGGCAGAGATGTTGTTGCTGCCTCCGGCCGTTGCGGTCTGTGATGAGTGGGCCACCGCCATCTTGGGAGTGCCGCGGCTCAGGGCTTCTATAATGGGGGAGGCCTTGCCAGCTGTTTTGGTGCCTCCGTGGGCCATGAGTGAGAGATCCTTCTGATCTACTGGCTCCCAGGAGGTTCCCCTATGTGGTCCTGATGTTCGTGAAACCCGTCTGGCTGTATATCGTGCTCCAGCCGTTCACGTCCCCCGGAGCTTCAGCATTACATGACCGCTCCGCTGGGCTCCGCACATGCGCCTCAACTGGAAAATTATTTTAAGTTATTTCCCTATCCCCATTTCTTTGTAGGGCACTTGTTCCCCACTTACCCCCATTTCCTTCCTTTTGCAGACCTCTGGGACTTGCCAGGACTTTGTTACAGCCATTTTTGTGCCTAAAAGTTTGGGTCCCCATTGATTTCAATGGGGTTCGGGGTCCGGGACAAAGTTCAGGTCAAGTCCGGTCCCGAACCCGGACTTTGTCCGAAAGTTCGGCCGAACCTACCGAACCCGGACTTCCAGAGGTTCGATCAACTCTAATTCTGAAATATGAATATAAAGTGCAAAAAAGTCTCTTATGGTGTGCAAAACACCCCAAATGATTCTAATAATGTCTATAAAGTGCAACAGCTGTAAAAGTTTATATAAACAAATAGGGTCCTAGGTGAGTGAGACACACCAAGTGGTTCTATTGTTGGAACAATTGTGCAAAATTCTCCATCAGATAAGATAGCAGCTTACCGGATCTAAGCTCAAAAAGCGATTTGGCTTATCACGCCTGGGTCCCCGTTTAGGGATGTGTGGGGACTCCTTTTCAGATGCCCAGCAAAGACAGCTCAGCTCCGTTTCAGGGACCAACCAGTGTAGGAGGGATCACAGTAGTAAAGATGGTGGAAACCTCAATGGTCCACTTAGCCAGGACCCCACTACAGGGTACGGTGGATTTCACCCAAGCAGCTGGGGAGGACGGGCTCCATCCCAATTGAGGTCTGACTGTATGTCAGGGTGATTACAATGCCTTCCTAGAGTATCCAGTAACCACAGAGGGGTACATTCGCAATAGAAGGATCCATGGGTTTTTACACAGCGACCATTGTGACACAATCCTCTATCCTGACATTCATCAACATATTCATTAAAACTCAAGATCGCTTGTGTACAATCATAGGCTGTCTGTTACCATTCACGTTCAATGGGAATCAGCATCCATCTGACCCTGTGACTCATTCGGCACACATCCAGCTAGGCTTAGAGTTGTTGTATAACCACGCCCTCAATGTTTCATAATATCTGACTTGATCACAAGGTGAATCAAGTCGGATATTACTTGGTGTGTCTCACTCACCTAGGACCCCATTTGTCTATATGAACTTTTTCAGCTGTTGCACTTTATAAACATTATTGGAATCATTTGCGGTGTTTTGCACACCAAAAGAGACTTTTTTTGCACTTTATATTCATATTTCAGAATTACTTGGTGTGTTTTTTATCTTAAAGAGACCCTTTTCTCTATGAACTATTTCACCCAGATGAATGCTTCTTACACCTAAATATGGTCCAGTTTTCTCCTTTATTTTTCATATTTTATTTTTCACTTTTTACTTATGCAGTCTATACCGCTTACAACTTAAATTGTAATCTTGTCATCATAGCCAAGAACCATTGTGTTAGGAGTGCAGCCTTTTTTTGAATAGATTTGAAATCCTATCTTCTGTCTCATTCAGCCTGTGTACTTGTTCCCCCAGTTCTTTGTGGAGCTGTGCTATCCCAGCTGTTATGGCTATGTCTACAGCTGCAGAAATGTTGGGGAGGATCAGAGTGGCTACTGCTTGTGTGATTCTTTCATGGGCTGTGGGTTGTGTAATGTCACCTGTCTCGAATGGGTCCATTTCCACGCTCTCTGCAGCAGGAGGTGGAGCCGCGGCCATCTTGGCTCCTTCTGCTGTGTAGTTCAGAGGTGAGGAGCGGGGACGATTTGGTGAGCTGGAGTGGGAGCTTGTCAGGAATTTCTCCATAGAGGGCGGGTGATGGTATGCATCAGCTATGGCTGACTTGCGGGCTGTAGCCAGTATTTGTATGGTAGTTTTAGCCGGAAAGAGGTGGAGCCGCTGTGTCTCGCTGCCTTCCGATACCAGAAGTGATTATGTGGGCTTTTAAATGTATTCGACCTTCTCCTGCTACTTTGGGTGGTGCTCTGAAGATCCTGGTCCTTCTCTCAGGGAGCACTTTACTTTATATGTTTGTATTTCCTCGGTATGTCGTTTACTGTTTGGTTGGCATATTGGACAGCATTGTTTAACTTGTGATTACAACCAGTGTGTGTACATTATTTAACCATTGCTGCATCTGAGCAGGTTTCCATTGCTAAATACCCATCAATATGTTCTTTGACTTGTGCAATAAATTCTTTAGAAATCAAATGTACATGTCATATTAATATTTTTTGTACTTTATTTTCAAATAATGTGCAGGAAAGCATGTTATATTCCACTTCATCACAAAACAAAAAAATTCTTTGAATGTTCAAATGTTTAACACTATGGCTTCAGAGTAGTCAAACCTCTGTTTGCTATCAGCTATAGCTCCTGAAATAAACATGCTATTGTTAATAGACTTGTAATATTTTGTACACTTATGAAAGTAAAAGAGAGAAGGAACAGGGGAGGACACAATGTGGAACAATTAAACAAGCTTCCCTGTTCTTTTTCTCTTTTATTTTTTCAAGCTTTGTGCATCACCTTATGCATTGTGTATGTTGGAAAAGGTGCAGAAGAATTTGTGTGCAAAGAAAGATTTAATGCGTGGACTGTTGTTTTTCTTGGAATAAGAGCATATAGCATGGAAGTAATACGTGTTTTTTTTTTTTTTACCATTATACATGTGAAAGTAAGACTGCGTTGATTCAGAGAGTAAAAGGTCTATTTATACATCAGATGTATGACCTTACCACGTTCATACCACTGCTTTTCAAAACAGAAATGTGCTGGTGGTGTGCTTTACAAATGTGCTTAGTATAGAAGTCAGCAGAGTGCTACTAAAATCAATAGATCTAAAAAAAAAATATTGGTCATGTGCCCTATCAAAGTTATGGTCCTGGTCTTTCCTCTGTCTTTCCTCTCTATTAAGCAGAGGGAACTCCATGATATACTGTAGGCTTTGTACCATGACCTGCATTTTATGGAAAGGTAGTAAATGCAGGCTGCTTTTTGATACCCACTCTAAGTCATAAAGTTTGTTAGAGTTTGTCAGATTTGAAAAAAAATGCATGTCCATTACATTTAAACAAAACACAAAAACAAATACGTTAAAATTCAGTTTTTGAATGACCCTATTGCTACAGATGATCCAAAGAATAATAAAAACAAACAAATAAACAAACAAAAATTATAAAGCATGGTGCAATTGGGAAAACTCTTTTCCTTTCAAGCCTCTCAATGGTCGAGGAATAGCATATAATAGGGCTTTAATTATGCCAAAATGGGGGTCAAAAACAAAATAGCAATAACATCTAAGCTCTTTATTACAAAGAATTAAGAAATAGCAACAAAATATATGTAATACACATCATTGCAAGCCATATCAACAGATATCATATCAATTGTTTAATGAAGGTGTGCTGGATCAATGTGTTTAGCTCATTGTGCTTCTTTAGAATCCACACCTATATACAAACATGATATGGCTGCATAAATATAAGCATAAGCATAAACATAATAAGAAATTCAAATATATTTCAAAGACATAATTACATACATTGATACATATACATCAGAAGGTTGATACCTGTGATACATTCTGTACGTGCGCAACCTTTATTACCTGGATGTTCTGTTTCGCTTTCCTTTGTGTTGTTTAAAACTCAATAAGGGGGGATACCCACAAAACTCCACAAAACCCACAACCAAACTTTCTCTTCCTCCCAGAAGACCCAAAGCCCCACCTCAAAAGAATCCCCCAAAGTGGGATAAGCAGAGGACCGATGGGGGAGGATCATGGGTGACAATGTGATATAGGCTTCCCAGCAATTCCGGGGAACAATAGAAGCAGCTTACCTCCAATAACATATGACGCTGAACCAGGCAAGGTAGAAGGAAATGAGAGACCAAAAGTTCCACAAAAGGTCACACAAATTTCTAAAAAAACATCAGGTACAAATATACATCTAAAAGTGCTGCTAATGGTCAGTGGTTCATATTTGTTTATGTAATGGTGGGAATTCTGGGTATTGTGTTGTTAGAGCCTGGCACCTGAGTCATTGACAACTTGGGTAATATTGGTGCCTTTTTCTCTTTCTTAATTTAGATATGAACCCATTGTTATGTCAGCTGGTTCCAGTCCTTTGTTGAGTCTTTTCTATTCATTAAAGCGGAGGTCCGAGGGCTAAAAAAAAAATTAAAAGTCAGCAGCTACACATACAGTAACTGCTGACTTTTAATATTAGGACACTTACCTGTCCTGGAGTCCAGCGATGTCTGCACCCGCCGCCGATCTTCGGATCGGGGGACGGGTGCAGCCGCCTCCATCGCGGGTAAGGGAACCCGGACGTGTAAGCAGTACAGCTTCACGCCGGGCACCTTACTGCGCATGCCCGAGGCTCTGCCGCGCTCTGCTACTGGCCAGGCGGCCAGAAGCAGAGCGAGCAGGGAGGAGGGAGCCGGGCTGCTGACGTCAGCGGCCGCGTCCGCCGGCCAGAGCTCCCGGATGTGTGGAAAAGGACACCTGTCTAAAGACAGGTGTCCTCTTCCCCCTCCCCCCGAAAGGTGCCAAATGTGACACCTGAGGGGGGGAGGAATCCAACCAGCGGAAGTTCCACTTTAGGGTGGAACTCCGCTTTAAGGGCTTTATTTATACTGGCTCTGGGAACAACACATTTAGGTATGTCCATGTATGGGATTATTTTATTGGTGCTTATGTTGTTGGAAGTAGATTTGTTGATGTTTATTTGCATGTTGAAGTTTTTTAGACATGTGTGATTTGTTGTGGAACTTTGTGGTCTTTCACTTCCTTCTACTTTCCTTGGTTCAGCGTCATACTTTATTGGAGGTAAGCTTTGTGTATTGTGCCCCAAGTTGCTGGGCTTATATTGTCCCCTCGCGATCCTCCCCCATTGGTCCTCTGCTTATAACTCTTTGGGGGGTTCTTTTGGGGTAGTGCTTTGGGTCTTCTGGGAGGAAGAAAGAGTTTGGTGGTGGGGTTTCATGGGTAACCCCGCTTTTTTTTCTCTCCGTTCTGTTTTAATCACTCCTTCTGTGGTTTTCATATTAAATCGTCACTAAACCCTAGAGTTAAAATATCATTTCTGATGGGCATAATAAAAAAATTAATACTTCACGATTTTAATCAAGAATATTGACTTACATTTTTTTAGCATCTTGATTCTCTCTCTAGCCACAGAAGGCCTTTTCCTGAACTTCCACTTTTGAGGTATGAGCAGTCAAGTGCACAAATCTACATAGACCACCAAGGTTCTTTGCGCATATATACACATTAATGAACATGCATGAACACGCATGCCCATTGTCATATATTTGCAATGCTGGTACCTACCACATGTGATACATTGAAAGCAAGCTTTTGTCCTGGTTCTACCAACTTTCATGTAGTCTGTGCACAGTGCTACATGGGTGGAGACATTATAAATGTGCTACTGCTGGATGCTTTGGCACATAGGAATACAGTTCACCTTGGGAACACACTGAGGTGGATCGCTACATCCCACATGCACTAGGACCATGTACAGCCAGCTTAGTCACCTTCAGAAATCATGTGAGGCCAGAAGAGTTTCCACATTCAATTTTCTCCATATATTTTTTGACATACATTGCTATTGCCAGATGTGCAGATGACTACATATGAAGGCATTATATATTATATTTTTGTTTCTTGATTCGGTTTTGTGACACATTAAGGGGAGGTTAATAATACAGTCGTTTTTTCTAATGATAATATCCCCACCCTAAACATCCTTAGTAGGAAACCTGGACAATCTAATGATAATTATTGATCAAAGAAGCATAAGTTCATGCAGTGGCATGAACCTTGATATCCTGTGAGAAATCTGTGTGCATGCCATATTACTGGAGACTCAAAAGTACAGTCTTTTAGAGAAAGCTGGTATCCTCCAACAGGGATCAGACCAAAGAAATAAAAAATGAGCTAGGTAGAAAGCTGCTCAAGTAGATGTATCAATGAAGGAGACTGCAAGAGTACCTGAAACAAAAAATACCTGATCAGTCATTTCTTTTTTTTTTTTTTAATAATTTTTATTAACTTTTTCATGAAAAGAGACAAGGCACAATGTTGTGTGGTAACTTTGAAGTAACTATGAAAAGGCCTACATTCCAGTGAGTTTAAGACATGCAGAAGAAAAAACCTTGTTTGTTCACATTGTCTGAAGTTAAAGTATTCAAAACCTTTATAAAAAAAGTCACACCCTCCTCTAAAACAGCTGATGACAATTAGCATAATTATGCACAGCACCTGAACATGTGAAACAATGAAAAACAACCCTGTTTAAAAACATATATAGATAACATTGTGCATAAAAGATACATAATGTCCCATATTCCAAGAACATATACAGAAAAGAACAATATTTTTTTCTCTTGTGTTAACATTGTTGACAAAAATTTGCTACATATGGTTTCATAGGCAAACAATTTTAAGATGGTAATCTCATGCAACAATGTAAGTAAAAATATATAAACAACGACATACACACCGACCACCACACAGGGTGGTTACAAAACATGCATATACAATTGAAACAAAAAAATCAAGATAAAATATAACATAGAGAATCAAATCTATTAATATAGGTGTGATCCGCATGTATGTTAATGCATAGTATATAAATTGTGGTGGTACATAAACTGGATAAGATCCCAAATTCATCCCTGGATGGCAAGCAGCAACATATAAAAAATATATACACATCCTAATTGATTTATATACCAATGCTTAACTGTTGCTGTATGCAGTCTCAGTTCACATACCCAGGATGCTGACACAAACCTGGATTTTAAAAAAAAAAGGTACTATGTGAAAAATAAACTACACCGACCAATCCGATTGGCTACAAATTATTATTATACAGGATTTATATAGCGCCAACAGTTTGTGCAGTGCTTTACAATAAAGAAGGGACACAGTACAATACAATACAGTTCAATACAGAAGTAATAGGAGGGCCCTGCTCGTAGAGCTTACAATCGTGTGTATGTCCCAACAAATGCACCGAGTTAAAGAAGTGGCATTCTGCTTCAAACTAGATCATATTAGAGCCACTTTTTCAGTCAGATTGTCCTGTCTATGGGGCAAAATCCCAAACCGTTACTATCATTCCAAAGCAATGCTCACTGGGAAGATATCACCACTACCCGCGATGCGAACACTGCAACAAACACCCATCTGATATGCCCGGGATTAGAGTTGAGCGAACCCTAACTGTAAAGTTCGGGTTCGTACCGGACTTCAGGGTGTCCGTGTCCTGAACCCGAAACCGGACATTTGAGAAAAAGTCCGGGTTCGGGTATTTTTTCCTGCCTTTTTCACGCCTGTTGAATAGCTGCAGGGCAGCCAATCAACAAGTGTTTCACTTGTTTGCCCTTAGATGCCATCACAGCCATGCCTACTAATGGCATGGCTGTGATTGGCCAGTGCATCATGTGACACAGCCTCTATATAAGCTGAAGTCACGTATTGTTGCATGTCACATCATCTCATACTAGTGTAGGGAGAGGATGCTGCTGTGAGGGACAGATTAGCTTTAGATAATCATCTCATACTAGTGTAGGGAGAGATTGCTGCTGCTGCTGTGAGGGACAGATTAGCTTTATAAAATCATCTCATACTAGTGTAGGGAGAGGATGCTGATGCTGCTGCTGTGAGGGACAGATTAGCTTTAGAAAATCGGTTAAAAACAGTGATTTATTGGTGGGTGGGTGCTAGAGGAGATTTTTGTTTGCTAGAGTAAATTTTGTTTGCCAAGCAAAGTGCCTCATATAAAACCTAAGCAATTTTTCAATTTATTAGGTGGGCGTTTGCAGCCATTTTTGCAAGTGCAGTGCACTTGCAACTGCTTGTGTGTCAGGGACACTACTTTAATTGTGTTCTCTTAGTTCAGTTGGCAACATTTTGGCATATTTAAATACTGCTTTACATTGCAGTTAGACAAATTAAAAAATATATATATATATTTTTGTGCAAAATATTACATTTTGCGGCCAGCGGTGCATTTCTTGCACAAAAATAAAAAGTGTGTCTACATTGCTGGTTTAAAAAAAAAAATAATAAATAGTGCTACATAGTACATTTGCACCTTGCTGTGCATTTCTTGCACAAAATTAAAAAGTGCGTCGACATTGCTGGTTTAGAAAAAAAAAAATAGTGCTACATAGTACATTTGCACCTTGCTGTGCATTTCTTGCACAAAATTAAAAAGTGTGTCGACGTTGCTGGTTTAAAAAAAAAAAAATAGTGCTACATAGTACATTTGCACCTTGCTGTGCATTTCTTGCACAAAATTAAAAAGTGCATTGACATTGCTGGTTTAAAAAAAAATAGTGCTACATAGTACATTTGCACCTTGCTGTGCATTTCTTGCACAAAATTAAAAAGTTTGTCTACATTGCCGGTTTAAAAATAATATAAATTTGTGCTAAATGGTACATTTGCGTCCAGAATGAGGAGAGCATCAAATAAGGAATGTGGTTGTGGTCGTGGTGCTGCTGGTGCTGCTGGTGTTGGTGGTGTTGGTGAAGCTCCTGTTGCAAGGAGAGGACGTGGTTGATCTGTGTCAGCTACACGCACAAGTGAAACACCTTCCTCAGGTGTGAGTAGCCAACAGAACCTTCAACGTTATATGGTAGGCCCGAATGCCGCTCAACGAATGGTGAGGCCAGAAGAAGTACAGCCGATAATAGATTGGGTGGCTGACAATGCCTCCAGTTCCTTCACATTGTCTCCCACCCGGTCCCTTGCTGAAAGCTTAGAGTTGGCACCTGAACTCCATAGCCATCTGTCTTTCACCTCAGCCCCTTGTAAATCAGCCAAGCAGTCTGAGCCCCAAGTCATGCAACAGTCTCTTATGCTTTTTGATGACTCTGCTGGTATGCTTTCCGTGGGCCATCCACATAGCCCTGCTCCAGAAGTGGAAGACATTGAGTGCACCGATGCCCAACCACTTCTGTTTCAGGATGAGAACATGGAAACACCAGCGCAGCACATCTCTGATGATGACGAAACACAGGTGCCAACTGTTGCAGCTTTCTACAGTGTGCAGACTGACAAGGAGGGCAATGGTGAAGAGTGGGTGGAAGATGATGTGGAGGATGATGAGGTCCTTGACCCCACATGGAATGAAGGTCATGCGAGTGATGTGTGTAGTTTGGAGGAAGAGGTGGTGGTCGCACAGAGGCACTAGCACAGCAAAAGAGGAAACAGGTTGCAGAAGTAGAGCGACCATCCCCTAGACAGTACACCTGCTACTACCCACTGCACCAAGGGACCTAGGACACCAAAGGCAACTCAAAAGAGTTCCCTGGTGTGGCAGTTCTTCAGACAATGTGCTGATGTCACGGACCTGGCGGTGGAGTCTGTCTTAGCAGGGAACAACCACCCTTACACACCCGATTCGGGGACCCCTGGTAGTGTAGAAAGGAAGTCCCAGAGTGCGGGATGGCATGAGGGCTGGATGGTCACTGGTGGTGATGTGAGGCTCCAGATGGTCGTGCAGACTGAAGAATGGTCGTGCGGGCTGGGTCGGCAACTGGCGGGTCAGAGAGGCACAAAAGGGGTAGGCAGAAGAGTAGTCAAAGTCCAAGCTGGATTCGTTCACGGGCTGGCGGCAAGATACAGAGGGGTCAGACAAGCGGATGGTCGTAGATAGCCGGGGTCGGTGCAGGCGGATAAGTAGCAGGTCAGGACAAGCCGGGTCGGTACACAGGAACAACACAGGAAGCAGGTTTCAGGAAGGAGAGCTGAAGCTCACAGGTACTCAGACGCTGTAGAACAGACAGCACCTGCTGACAGGTGCAGGAAGCCTAAATAGGGCCGTTTGGCGCAGTTTCAGGGAGCGTGCGTGAACGTCAAAAACGGCAAAATCTGCAAAAAAGTCCACAAAGGGAGCCAGACTTCAACAGGCCAGTCTTCTCCTAACACTCCCCCCCCCAAGGGGCAGCTTCCGGATGCCCAACTTGGCCAGCTTGGCGGGATTGTTATCCTTGAAGGTTTGGATGCACTGGTCGGCATGGAGGTTGATTTCAGGCTCCCATGAACTCTCTTCTGGCCCATAGCCTTTCCACTTTACCAAATACTGGACCCCGCCACCCCTTCTTCTGCAGTCGAGTATCGACTCCACCTCAAACTCCTCTGCTCCATCAATCAAGATGGGGGCCGGAGGAGCTACAGCTCTATCTGGAAAAGGATCCAGGGCCACCGGCTTCAGCAAGGACACATGGAATACCGGGTGTATCCGTAAGGATGGAGGGAGCTCCAACTCGAAAGAGACCTGGTTGATTTTCCCGCCAACTGGGAAAGGACCTATGAAACGAGGGCCCAGCTTTTTAGATGGGCAAGCAAGCCTCAGGTTCTTGGTTGAGAGCAAGACCTTGTCACCAGGCTAGAGGTTAAGCTCACCTCGTTTCTTCTTGTTGAAGGCCGCTTTGGTGGCCTCTTGTGTACGGGAAAGCGTGTCCTGCAAGAGCTTCCAATTGGCCTGAACAAATTGTGCAGAGGCATGTGCTGCTGGTACCGCAGTTTCCATTGCCAGGCTCAGGAGAACGGTCGGGTGGAACCCATAGTTAGCCCAAAAGGGGGTTTGTTTGGTGGCGGAGCGCACCGAATTATTGTAGGCGAACTCCGCCTGGGGTAGCAACCTGCACCAGTTGTCCTGAGAGTAGGTGGAAAAGCAGCAGAGGTATTGCTCCAACGTCTGGTTTGTCCTTTCGGTCTGGCCGTTGGTCTGGGGGTGATAGGCGGTGGAAAAGGACTAATCAATTTCCAGGGTAGCGCAGAGAGCCCTCCAGAACCAAGAGGTGAACTGCGCCCCTGGTTAGACACTATGTTCACTAGCAGACCGTGCAGCCGAATGATCTCTCTGATAAATACTTCTGATGTCTCTTTCGCTGTGGGTGTGCCCTTCATAGGGAGAAAGTGAGCCATCTTAGTCAGTCTGTCAACCACCACAAAGATGGCATCCGGTTTACTGTTCTTTGCCCCAGGGCAGTAAGTCAGATGGAACTGGAACTAGGAGAAGAAGAGTGCCCAGCGGGCCTGGCGAGGTCGGAGTCTCTTGGCGGTGCGGAGAGACTCCAGGTTTTTATGGTCCGTATATATAAGAATGGGGTGGTGGGCTCCCTTCAACAGATAGTGCCATTCCTGCAGCGCGGCCTTAATGACCAGTAGCTCCCTGTCGCCGATGTCATAGTTCCTTTCTGGGGCAGTGAGCTTGTGGGAGAAGAAGGCTACCGGATGAAGAAGTGCCCTTGCTCCCCGTCTCTGAGATAGGACCGTTCCCACTGCAGTCTCTGAGGCATCCACTTCCAACACATAGGGTAACGTGGCATCCGGGTGTTGCAAGATAGGTGCTGAGTAGAGTTGAGCGAACTTCTAGAAGTCCGGGTTCTGCTGGTTCGGCCGAACTTCGGGACAAAGTCCAGGTTCGGGTCCGGACAGAACCTGAACTTTTTCCCGGACCCCGAACCCCATTGAAATCAATGGAGACCCGGACTTTTAGGTACAAAAAATGTTGTAAAATAGTCCTGGAAGGTCCTAGAGATCTGCAAAAGGAAGGAAATGTGGGTAAGGGTGGGACAAGTGACCTACAAAGAAATGGGGACAGGGAAATAACTTTAAATATTTTTAAAAAAATAAAAACATAAAAAATGCAAAAATGGAGATCATCTTCAAAATGGGTCTGAAAAGTATTAATTAACATTAGAGGCCATAGAACTGTTCTAAAATCATCTTCAAACTGTGTCAAAAAAGTATAAATAAGCCGGGAGTACCCATATCCCTGTTCTGCAAAATGTGTGTATCACTTTAAATGAAACCGGGAATCAGTGCACATCTCTTCTGCACAATTATTTCAA
>BLSH010343088.1:128600-140055 GCA_018402905.1 Glandirana rugosa
CCCCCCCCCCCCCCCCCCCCCCCCCCCCCCCCCCCCCCCCCCCCCCCCCCCCCCCCCCCCCCCCCCCCCCCCCCCCCCCCCCCCCGGCAGCCATCAGGGGGAGATAATGGCTAGTTGTACAAGTCGACTTGGGGATGCATTAAAGTTCAAGTTAAACCATTGTAAGCCGCGGCGTTACCCGCCTCTGTGAATATGTACAATACAGCAAAATAAACAACAACTGTGCTGTGAAACATATATGATACAAGCCTCGCAGGGAGAAATCTCCCCATCTAAGGCGCTGGCTATCGGAAGCGGGGAGGGAGGAGAGAGCCGGCGACCGGGGATCCCAGCACCCGGAATGCAGCCAGAGGACCGCATCCGAGGTGCGAGGCAGACCCCAGGACCCCCCCAAGGGTGCCCCAGGCTCTGTCTAAGGGACAAGCCTAGAGGCCGGGGACCGGAGGCCCGCCGTATGGCCCCACTCTCCCATCGCCCCCCAAGCACAACCGAGTAACAACATTTGAGCGAGGCAACATTGAAAAGGATAGACCAAAGCAGAAATGAAGCAGGAAGTCAGAGAGAAGGGAAGAAGATAAGATTAGTTGAGAGCAACAGAGTTAAGGAAGGAGAGGAAAAGAACAGGAGACAGACCTGCATGAACAAGTCAGAGGGAACTCTTGCACAAGTTACCAGTTTGCTCCATGAAGAACAGTGCAGGGGATGCTAGAAATGTCACATTTAAGATCTCTACAGATCAGTCACTAAGCCGCTGGAAAGAAAACAGCCTTGCTGGGAGTATTCGGGACTACCCCGAGGCCATGTATGAGTTTGTTGCGATACGAAGCATGGTCACTGTGGATCTGTGGCAGTTTATGCAATTGTCCTTAGAAGAATGGGCCAGGGTCTGTGTAAATGAGCCAAGTTAAGCTCGGTCTATAATGAGGCCATTATGTTCAGCCGGTGGAGTAGTCAAGGCAAGTGAGGGATACACAGTTAGAGCGGAGGGGAGATAAGGAGCAGCTAAAGAAATAAAGGTAGCTTATCTATTTGCCTGCTGACATGCCTCACCAGCGGAATGGTTACTCAGTTCTCTGCGGGGGGTTCGTCTAGAGGTGCCGGGATCGGAGCTGGACCAGGTCCCCTTCTGTTACGCCTGTACGGGGTCGTGTTGGGGCGACGTCCAGGTGTGCGGTGTTCCGCTGGAATGGAGGTAAAATCTCTCCAGGCTGGTGGGATAGCAAACTCCTGGTACCATTCTGGCACAGGGATGTCCGGGAGACCTGTAAATTCATAGAACTGGGCCAGGTCCGCTGGAGTGTGAAGGGTAAAGGAACGTCCGCTTATGGTGACACATAAACCGAAAGGAAATTTCCACTTGTATATGATTCGGCGCTCCCTCAGGGCAGAGAGAATTGGACGTAAGGCTCTTCTATGCCCAAGGGTAATCTTTGAAAGATCCTGAAAGATCTTGACTTCGGTGTCATTGAAACTGATTTCTTCTTGATCTCTGGCTCTGGTTGCGATTTCCTCCTTTAGCTTGTAGTTGGCAAAGCAACATATAATGTCCCGGGGAGGGTCTCCCTCCCTGCCCCTAGGTCTCAGAGCTCTGTGGGCGCGATCAAACTCGATCGGGGTGTCATGGGCCCGCTCAATTAAATTGTTGAAGAGCGACTGGAGGGCCATCGGGATCTGATCGTGCTCCACACTCTCCAGGATGCCTCTTCCTGCGTCCCCGGTTATCCAGGTCCTCCAGGCGGTGTTGCATTTCAATCATATGGAGTTGGTACTGCGCTCCATGCTGTTGAAGCTCCCTGATGTCCTCGTCATGGCGACCCGCTGCGCGCTCCACCTCTTCAAGTCTGTCCGAGACCCCTCTCAGCTCGTCCTTAAGCTCAAGAACTGCTTTGGTGAGTGCCCCTTTTATATCCGATGCGATGTTCTGGAGGTCGGACATCTTAGGGACTTGTTGGATTAAATCCAGAAGTCTGTCTTGGCTATTTGCAGAGCTTAATTTGGGTGTGCTTTTCTCTGGCTTCTGCGCCATGTTGGAGGGTCTCTGTGCCGCCCCAGATGTGGAGGCCTCGTTGGCTCGTGGTGGTTGTGAGCGGAATAGATCCGAGAGATTGCGGTTGGGCTGTGCCTGCGGGGTTTAGGAGAAAGGTAGCTGGCGACCTATTTTGCCCATAGTCGACTGAGGCTGGCAGAATAGGCTATAAATCTCCCCCTTGGTGCCGAAGCTCTCAGTTTAGGCAGCCATCTCGACCACGCGTCAGGCCACGCCCCTTTTATTTGATTTTAATTTATTTTCCCTATCCCCATTTTTTTGTAGGGCACTTGCCCTACTCTTACCCCAATTTTACTTCCTTTTGCAGCCCTCTAGGGCTTTCCAGGACTTTATTACAGCCATTTTTGTGGCTAAAAGTTTGGGTCCCCATTGATTTCAATGGGGTTCGGGGTCCGTGCGAACGTTCGGGTACTGTCCGGACCCGAACCCGGACTTTATCCCGAAGTTCGGCCGGACCAGCAGAACTCGAACTTCCAGAGGTTCGCTCAACTCTATTTATGAGTAAGTACAGATTGCTTACAAACAAATATGTTTGTAAATCCACAATCTTACAATTTGGAACTTTAGTCTGATTTCACCTTATCGTCCCTGTCTCTCCCTCCTTTTTTCCTCTATTCCCCCCTCCTTCCTTCCCCCTCCTTCCTTCCCCCTCCCTTGCAGTACATCCTTGTGTTTTAGGGAATACATGTGCATGTGCTGTTTTACTGGTTTATTTAATTTTTGTATATGAATGCAGGGGCACTGTGTCTCCTCTCTCTAGGATGCTGCATTTGTTAGGAGCTACATATTGTACCAATAATATCGGACATTGTGCTGATCAAGAAGAGGTTTATTTTGTGTCCACACATATGTTACGACCTGGATGGATATCCCTTTATGACAATATAGAGGAGACGGACTGTTGGCCTTCTTTACATCATACTGACACATGTCCTATTTTCCTAATGGATACAGTAGATATCCATATATGATGTACAATATAATAAAAATAAATAATGGATTTTGATTATTATAAGTCTGCCTTTTAGGTTTTTGCACTAAGCGTAGCAATTTCAGTAGCCCTGCAATTTTTTTTTTTTTGTTTGTTTGTTTTTTTTTTGTCGGTAGGGGACTGGATATAATATTATGGGTACTTGGTCAGCTGCAGGTATTTGTAGTGGTTTACTACCGATCATTGTATATGGTCGCTGTTGGTGCAATTTTAGCCATATACATTCAGATGGCTTGCTTTTCTTTCTTTCTTCTTATACTTTAGTCTCACATGAATTTTGATTAATATATGTCACAAAAGTTAGGGCTTTTTTGATATATGTCCCATACATCTACTGCTCTCCATGCAATAGGGACTGGACGGGTGCCTGTTGCGGTGTTTTGTGGCATGTGCAGTGGAGGCATTTTTTACTGAATATCGCTTTGGACGGCTAGGAGTAATGGCTTGATTTCCCCTCACACATAGGACTATCTGAGTATTGCCTTTGGATGGCTATGAGCAATGGTTTGGGATTTACCCCCCATTCACAGGACAATTTGACCGGACAGCTACTCTTATATGATCTAAGTAGAGTGCCATTTTTTGCGGATATTGATTACCCGCCTAGATCTGTTTTTGAAAATTGTTTTGAATCGCTGTAGTCCCTTGACACATGCGTCCTATATATTTATCAATCTGTATGCTACAAAGGATTGGATTGGTGTCTATTGTGGTGCCTGGAGCGTGTGCAAAGAGAGTACTGTTTCCACTACTGTTTCCATTGTTAGCAATGGTTTGTAATTTTGTCACACAGACCGGAAGATCTGATTGATAAAATAATTCCCATATGATCTAGCTTAAGATTTAATGTAGAGTGCCACCTACTGTGGCTTTTCATCATCTACCTAGACCTGTTTGGATTTTTCCAACTCATTGTAGTCGTTGGGACCTACACATATCATTTTTCGAGCATCGGTTTGGTCGGTGTAGTTCATGGATAAAAATCTAGATATGTGTAATTATCCCAGGCATATCAGATGGGTGTTTGTTGCGGTGTTCACAGCGCCTGTAGTGGTTATATCTTCCCAGTGACCATTGCTTTGGAATGGTAGTAATGGTTTGGGATTTTGCCCCATAGACAGGACAATCTGACTGAAAAAGCAGCTCTAGTACGATCTAGTTTGAAGCAGAATACCACTTGTTGTGACTATTGCACATTTGCATAGATTTGTCTTGATCTCTTTAACTTGTTGTATTTGTTGGGACATACACATACAATTTGTAGCCAATCAGATTGGTCGTTGTAGTTTATTTATTTATTTTTTTAATCCAGGTTTGTGTCAGCATCCCGGGTATGTGAACTGAGACTGCATGCAGCAACAGTTAAGCATTGGTATTAGGATATCAATTATCAAATTATCAAATATCAATTAGGATATGTATATATTTTTTTTTTCCAAAATAGCTTTTATTGGAATATTGTAAAGAAGATATACAGAGGCTGTGAAACAGTACATCATTTGACACATATTATCACATGAAAGTTGTTAACCAAATGCATGTGTAATAGTCCAAAAAGAAAAAAAAACAAAAAACGAAAAAAGAAAATTTAAGCAGCATCTGTTTGCGTTGAAGGATAATTTACATCAAGAGCAACATTTAACCTGAGAATGTGAACAAATGTCTATAACAAACGTGACAAGAATACCAGAATATAAACTTTCATTCTCAAAGCTTGTAGTGGTGCTGCATCCTCAGGTCCTCCCCCAGAGCCTCCAGACCGCTAGACCACCCCGCATGGGAACTAGAGGTTGGGCAGGCGCTACAGAGAAGTGCCTGCCGAAGCAGCCTCGAAGCTCCTCTTGTGTTCTAATAGAAACCTTGTTAGCTGAGGGTGGTAAACGCACGGCCTACTACATGAGTGTAGGGAGTGGATGTTTCCAATATCGGCTCTAGAAGGATTGGGCGAGAAGATTTTCCCCTTGTCCTCGTTTGTCGGGTGGGCATCTTGTTGGAGTCACTAAAGCTATTCCAATAGAGTTCTGCGGGTCCCATTTAGTACTGGGGTGAGTAACTGCAGTCATGGGGGGGGCCCAACTTTATGTAATTAGTGGGGCTGCATGCCCGTTTGGCAAGTGAGGAATATTCCTCTGATCGTTTGAAGTGTTGCCAGCAGGCCCATATTGTTTGGAATTTGTGGGGGGTCTCGTTTGCTTGGTGAACTAGGCCTTCCATTTCTTCTATTTTGTTAATTTTTTTAAACCAGTCTTGCAATGTGGGGGGATTAGGTGATTGCCAAAAGGTGGGGAGAGTAATTTTTGCTGCATTAAGCAAGTGGAGCGTAAGAGATTTTCTGTAGTGTTTTGGGGGGATTGATGCATGATGGAAGAGTAGTTGTACAAGGGAGAAGTCGATTTTGTATGAGGAGATAAGAGTTGTCAGATGATGTACCTCTGTCCAGAAGGGGACCATTTTGGGGCACGACCACCATACGTGAAGGAATGATCCTATATCTTTAGAGCATCGCCAGCAAGTCGGGGGAATGGAGGGATACATTTTGTGTAGACGTAGAGGTGTCTTGTACCATTTTGATTGGATTTTAAACCCGTTTTCCTGAGCCGAAACATTGATTGAGCCTTTGTGTATGTGTGTGCAAATGGTTTCCCAGTCTTCTGAGGATAAGTCTATGTTTAGGTCCTTTTCCCAAGATTTGATGTGGATGTTATGTTTTATGTCCAGGTTTGAGAACAGGATTGCATATAGCTCAGAGATCAAGTGTCTCTGTGGTGAGGACCGGGAGCAGAGTTCTTCAAAGGTTGTGCGTGGCCTGGAAAATCTCGTTCTGTATCTAGGGCCATTTAGAAAGTGTTGAAGCTGTTGATAAGTCCAAAAGTGAGAGGGATTGTTTGTGTTTGCTTCAAGGAACTTGTATGTTAGAAATGAATTGTTCTGGAAGAAGAACTCTGCCCGCAGATCGTGGTTAGGGTTAATCTCTGGAACAAGGTGAGTGTTAAGGCTCGGGGGGAAATCAGGGTTAAAAGAAATAGGGGTGAGTGGACCCGGAGTGGAGGAAATGTTAAATTGTTTGCAGCAACGACCTAATGTTGTAAGTGTGGGGTGTATCAGTGGGCGTTTACTCCTTTGAGGGAGGTGATTATTGAGTAGCCAAGGGAGGAGGCGCAAAGGGGTTGGCAAAAAGGCTTGTTCGATTGACACCCAGGCTTTTGATCCGGCATGTGCGTGCCAGTCTACTATTCTTGTAAGCTGGCAGGCCGCTTGGTATTTTGAAAAGTCAGGAAGCCACCTTTTGTTTTGGGGAGTGTTAATCTGTCCATACTAATTCGGGGGGATTTGTTTGCCCATATAAAGTCAGAGCAGACCTTTCTCATGGAAGCGAGGAATGTCTTAGGAAGCATGATGGGCACCGTTTGCATAATATATAATATTCTAGGGAGGACGTTCATTTTAATTGTGGCCGCTCTGCCAAACCACGAGAATAGGCCTTTGGACCAGGTTTTTAGGTCTTGGTGGATAGTTCGTAGGATTGGAAAGTAGTTTTTGGCAAAGAGATCGGACAGGTTAGCCGGGAGTTGAATACCCAAATATGTAATGGCATTGGAATTCCATTTGAAAGGGTAGTTCTGCCTACATTGCTTTAAGATCGGGGTAGGTAGGGAAATGTTTAAGGCCCTTGATTTTTCCAGGTTCATTTTTAGCCCAGCCACTTTCTCGAAGTTGGCCAATTCTTGGAGGAGGTTGGGTAGTGTGGTATGGGGGTCAGTCAAAAATAGTAGGATATCATCGGCATAGGCAGCCACCTTGTATTCCTCGTTTCTGATCTGAATGCCTCTGATGTTGGGGTTGCTTCTTATGCTACAAAGGAGGGGTTCAAGGGTTAAAATGAATATTAGTGATGATAGGGGGCATCCCTGTCTGGTTCTGTTTGCAATAGAGAAGGCGTCCGTTAGGTGGCCGTTGACCCTCACTCTTGCCGTGGGGTTTGTGTATAGTGCCATAATGTAGCACATCATATGTGTTCCAATGCCCAAGGCTTGTAGAGCTTCTGACATGTAGTCCCAGGCCACTCAATCGAACTCCTTCTCCGCGTCTGATGCAAGGAAACAACACTGTAGTTTAGTTGAGGTGATCCAATGGTGGATATTAATTGCCTTCAGGGTATTGTACCTGGCTTCTCTGCCTAGAACAAAGCCTATCTGGTCCATAGAGATCGTCTGTGGTAATAGAGGGAGCAATCTGTGTGTAGCATTGATAGCCTCTGAAGGATTAGGGGCCTGCGATTGTTTCCAGTGCCTAGTGATTATTAGTTTAGCAGATAGGATATTGGCAATAATCCCTCGAAATTGGGCTGGGAGTTTCTCAATGCCCAGATTCAGTATAGCCAAAGCTGGGCATGTTGGTGTTAGAATTCCTGTTATTTCAGCTATAATTTGAAATATTTTCCTCTAGAAGCTTTGAATGCTACGACATGTCCATAGTATGTGCATTAAGTTGCCCTGGTCGCCGCAACCACACAAGCATAAAGGAGAGCTTGAATCATACATTTTCGCTAGTCTGCTGGGGGTCAGATACCATATAAGTGTTACTTTGAGTGCTAATTCCCAGTAGTTAGCACAATGTGTTATAATTTGTCCATAGCGAATGGCCATAGACCATTGTTGCTCGGTGAAAGTGGATCCCAAATCCGTTTCCCATTTCTTCATGGGTTTAGTTTTGGTAAATGTTTGTTTATCCTGTAGGATGTTCTATATAAGAGAATTTCCTTTGGAAGATTTGGAAGTGTCGACATAATA
The DNA here is from genome assembly GCA_018402905.1 of Glandirana rugosa. Lineage (NCBI taxonomy): Eukaryota > Metazoa > Chordata > Amphibia > Anura > Ranidae > Glandirana > Glandirana rugosa. Next base: position 136,429 of record BLSH010343088.1, read on the forward strand.
CTGCCATATCTTGTTATGAATACGAATAGAGGGTGGAGGGGAGTTGTGCAAAAAATTATAGATACGGTACAGTGTGAAAAATGTATGTTGAGGTAGATTATATTCTTCTATCATGGCGTTAGGAATTTTGAGTTTTCCCCCTAGTATTATGTCATCTATCCAGTGTATGTTGTATCTACTCCAATTTTTGACATTGATATCCGGGATTAGATGCTCTAGTGTGGTGAGTGGCACCTTCACTTTGATGGAGTGGAGGTGCTCAGCTGGTGTGTCCCTCAGTACCCTCCAGGCCAACAAGGAGGCTTTGGAAGTTAGAGGAATATTAGAGGTATTGAGTTTGATCCAAGAATCTGCGAATAATAAGTCACAAGGGTTGGAGGTTTTGTTGAGATTTTTTTCGATTTCTAGCCATAATGGTTCCGTTTGGGTATTGAACCAAAATTTTAGATTATTTAATTGGACTGCTGAGTAATAGTCCTTCAGGTCTATCATCCCCATTCCCCCAGCCGTTCTGTGTTTAATTAGGTGATTATGTGCGCATCGCGCTCTTTTCCCCTGCCATATGAACCTTTTCAGCTGAGAGCTCAAAAGATCCATATGGTGTTGTGGTGGGGGGACATGTAATGTCGTAAAAATATACAAGATTTGCGGGAGTATCATCATTTTGTAGGCAGCCATTCTCCCGACCATGACATCTCTGTCTGACCCATATGTTTTAGTTCCTTCTCGATTTTTGCGATTAAAGGTTTGTAAGTGTTTTCTGCCAGGGAGTCGCTTTTCTGTGTTATTTTTATGCCCAGGTAGGAAAATCCTGTTTCTGTCCAGGTGTACGGCATATTCTGCCTTAGTTTAGTAGCTATTACAAAAATTAAAAGAAAATATTGAGCTAACCCAAAAAATATTAACATAAATAGAAATAAAAGCAGCTAACACAACAAAACTTCCAACTTGTGCATGTATACATAAACAATAAAGTGTAGCGCTAAAACAAAAACACTGCATATATTGCAATGCTATATTCACATTGGTGAAGCCAAGTGTAATGGTGAAAATTAAAAAAATGTGAAATTGGTGGAAACAAAGAAAAAGTTCAAAGTCCAAATATATGTAAATACTATCCTTCAGTCCTATTAGGACACCCGATACTGTGACAATAAATCTTCAACAAACTGTGAAAAACCACGTCATGCGCTGTGCACTTCCACCAGGTGAGTAAAGGGTACTCTTACCAAAGATAAGAGGGATATGCGCATAACGTTGACCTTAGAAGGACATCCAATAGACCTCACTGTGTGGTTCCGATCCTGCCGTCTGCTAAGAGCTTTGAGGGTCCACAGCCAGATCCCAGACTACAGTACCACCGTGCAGCAGTGTGCCTCAATAAAGAAGGGGTCTACATAGCGTAATACTGTTACCAGTAGTAAATGTATTAAAAAGTATCACACTTTCATATTAAAAGTGTCAATCAGACGATATGGAATTCCAATGGACTAATTAAAAGCGTAGTATACGATAGGCAGGTCCACCTCACCCGACGCGTTTCGTCCCATAGGACATCGACAGGGGTATGTGTGGCCTGCTCCTACTACGCTTAATTTATAATGAAGTAACAATCCTCAAAAGAACCACGCCTCAATTGCTCCGCCCACCCCGAGAGCCACGCCTCGCCTCTAGTGGCAATCAGTGATTGGACGGAGCACAATGGGCGGGGCCCATAAAATGTAAACATATCATATTAAAATTATCATGTTAAAAATATCATGTTAAAAGGTACAGGACCCCAATCTATTTAAGATCTGATAGGATACCAATCCGATCAGATCTGATCCCAAAATGCCACTTCCGGTGTTCATAGCTTGTACCAATAAAAGCATCAAACCATGAGGCCGCCAATCAATCCTCTGGGGATAGCATCGCTACCATCATCATAAGCAGGAAGTGGTCACTACTTTAACCTGAAGACAACAGCTGGCATCGAGTAAACATCCCGACAACCGGGAGGACACTCACGTCATCCGATCATGGTGCCCCATTTCCGGCACTCACAGTTGGCCACCGTGTAGGACTACCTTCGATGCATACACCAATACATGCTGTTTCAGTGGGTGTATCTAGAGGACCGCCTTTCGGTTGCATAGAGGCTCCATCACTTCCGTTAGTATGATAAACAGGAAGTGGTAATGACGTGCGCCCGGATATGACGCAAGATGTCACCTGGGTATCTCCTGCGTAAACAGGAAATAACTCTAAGAACGCTCGCCAATGGAGAAATCAATGACCAGTAACAAAGTGACACAATATCATTCAGCCCACTAAAGAGTGTACACTGACCATGCACAATCAAAAAAAGAACGTTTTAGAATAAGCCCAAATGTGCACCACACTATTTAAAGTACTGACATGAACCCGGAAATGACATTATAGGGGAATAAACATTATCACAAAATATTATCAACGAAAAGTATATATTATCAAAATTGATGATGGATCTAATTAGTTACTTATTGATATTATCTACTATTAATGCACCTGCTGTGTACCCTCATAAACGAAGTAGCTATTAAACATATAGTCAGTTATAATGAATAGACCCTAGTTGTATAAAACCAGTTGGAATATTAAACTCAGGCTTGATTGATAAAGGAGTTTATATCCCATTCAACATTAATCCCCAGCGGCCAGTAACTTTTAAGCTCATAAATCCAGAAGGTTTCTAATCTGGATAAACCTCTAGTTCTGGCACCTCCCCTCCATGGAGCTTCAAATTTATCTATAATGGTAAACGTAGTACCTGTCAGATCTCTATCATGGTGCTTTAAGAAATGCTTTCGCACTGTCTGTTTTGTTGACCCCTTCACTATACCCGTGATGTGTTCACTTGCTCTGATGTGAAAAGGGCGAGTGGTGCGACCAATATATTGCTTTTTACATGGGCACGTGATCATATAGACCACGTTTTTGGTAGAGCAAGTGGTAAAATGTTTAACAGGGTAAGTACGACCAGTGACTGTAGATGTAAATGATTCCATCCTTCTAACTCTATTTGAATTTACTTGGCATACTCTACATTTCCTGCATGGAAAGTAGCCTTTCAATTCTCTAAAGAAAGAGGGTATCTCAGGAGGATCAATCACATTGGGGGCAACCTCGTTCCTGATGGAAGAGGCTCCCCTATAGATGATTTTAGCTGCCCCCGGGAGAAGTGGTCTTAAAATAGGATCACTTCTGAGAATGTCCCAATGTTTCTTAAAGGCATACTGAATAGCCCTATATTCATTTGAGAACGTCGTGAAAAAAGCCCATTTAAACTCATCTTGTTGGGATTGAGATTGTGTTGGAGCATTTCTATCCCCCAATAACACACTCCTATCCAGTCTACAAGCTCTATCAATCTCCAACTCGATGGTTTTAGGGTCATAACCTTTAGCCACAAACCTTAATTTCAAATGCTGGGCTTGTGTCAAGAAATCAGATAGGTAAGTGCAATTACGTCTTAACCTGACCATCTGGCTGCGGGGAACAGATTTAAGCCAGGGCTTGTGGTGACAACTGTCTAGCGGTATATAACCGTTGCGGTCTGTCACCTTGAAGTGTGTCCCGGTACTGATTGACCCTTCCTGTATGGAG
>BLSH010343088.1:140065-154507 GCA_018402905.1 Glandirana rugosa
CTTAGTAAATGTAGGTGTCAGTGACCAGCATGAATGGGACAATTTGTAAAATGGTGAACGAGATGGTTTTTGCACCAGATGTACTAGTGCACGGGTACATTTTTCGTTATGTAACCGGCGTGGTGAGCGGGAAAAGTGTAGTCTCGTTCACTTGTGTAGTGCCCATATCACTTCCCCAGTTGTTTTGTGTGTTACGGTTTCGTAAAGAATTTCGTGGTACTATCTCTAGACTGTCCATGATGCAAATGGTAATATCTATTTAAACTTCGAGGTACCTCCCCTCCACGGTCTTGATCTCCAAATAGGTCTAATCTTTGGAAGACCTAAATACTCGAATTTTCAATGACCGGCGACCCATAAACCTCTAGTTCTGGCACCTCCCCTCCATGGAGCTTCAAATTTATCTATAATGGTAAACGTAGTACCTGTCAGATCTCTATCATGGTGCTTTAAGAAATGCTTTGGCATTGTGTGTTTTGTTGACCCCTTCACTATACCCGTGATGTGTTCACTTGCTCTGATGTGAAAAGGGCGAGTGGTGCGGCCAATGTATTGCTTTTTACATGGGCACGTGATCATGTAGACCACGTTTTTGGTAGAGCAAGTGGTAAAATGTTTAACAGGGTAAGTACGACCAGTGACTGTGGATGTAAATGATTCCATCCTTGTAACTCTATTTGAATTTACTTGGCATACTCTACATTTCCTGCATGGAAAGTAGCCTTTCAATTCTCTAAAGAAAGAGGGTTTCTCAGGAGGATCAATCACATTGGGGGCAACCTCGTTCCTGATGGAAGAGGCTCCCCTATAGATGATTTTAGCTGTCTCCGGGAGAAGTGGTCTTAAAATAGGATCACTTCTGAGAATGTCCCAATGTTTCTTAAAGGCGTACTAAATAGCCCTATATTCATTTGAGAACGTCGTGAAAAAAGCCCATTTAAACTCATCTTGTTGGGATTGAGATTGTGTTGGAGCATTTCTATCCCCCAATAACACACTCCTATCCAGTCTACAAGCTCTATCAATCTCCAACTCGATGGTTTTAGGGTCATAACCTTTAGCCACAAACCTTAATTTCAAATGTTGGGCTTGTGTCAAGAAATCAGATAGGTAAGTGCAATTACGTCTTAACCTGACCATCTGGCTGCGGGGAACAGATTTAAGCCAGGGCTTGTGGTGACAGCTGTCTAGCGGTATATAACCGTTGCGGTCTGTCACCTTGAAGTGTGTCCTGGTACTGATTGACCCTCCCTGTATGGAGATGACCAGGTCAAGAAATACCACATTAGTTTGGCTAGATGTAAGTGAAAGGGCGATACCTCTGGTATTCGTATTGAGTGATTCAAAAAACTGCGTCAAAGAATCACCATCACCTTGCCATAGGAGGAGCACGTCGTCTATGTATCTGGCCCATAGGACAAGTTCAGATCTGTCCAAAGCATAGACGACGTCCTCCTCCCATTTGGCCATAAAGAGATTGGCCAAACTGGGGGCAAACTTGGCCCCCATGGCCAATCCCTTGACCTGAAGTTAGAACTCTCCGTTGCACCATAGATAATTATGAACCATGGCGAATTCTAGTAACTCCAAAACAAATTCTTGTTGGACTGGGGCTATCGATCCGTCCTTAGCCAAATAATATCTAGCTGCCGCCAGACCCAAGGCATGCGGGATGATAGAGTACAAGGATGCCACATCAGCTGTGGCCATCCATGTATTTTCAGTGATTGTCACCTCTTGGAGTAACTTAAGTGTAGCCTTGGTATCTTTAAGATACGCTGGGGTATTGACAACTAGTGGTTGTAGGTATTTGTCAACATACCGGCCAATTCGTGACGTCCGGGTGGGTTAACCGGATCTTTATGTACCTTTGGCAGGCAGTACAATACCGGGATACGAGGAGCCAAAGGTAACAAATATGCTCTTTCTTTTTTATTCAAGATGTTTAAATGCAATCCCTTGTTAAGTAATGATGTCAACTCCTTTTTATATTTGGAAGTCGGATCGCTGGGGAGATGACAATATGTGCTGGTATCACCGAGGATTTTAAGCATTTCGGTGTGATACGCGGACTTGTCCATGACCACAATGCCTCCTCCCTTATCCGCAGGGCGGATAACCAAATCTTTCCTCTGGCATAGATTTTTTAAACCTGTACTGATATATCCTTGTGTCCTGTTATTTTTTGGTTTAATGTTTTCAAGATCTCTAATTACCATATCTTTGAACATTTTGACAGCAGGTGCAACAGGGGCTGAGGGTTCTTGATAAAGGACTTAAGTTTGTTCCCACTAGACACATCAATAAGTTCAATACGTTTATTGATATCCAAAAGTATATTCGTAAAATAAATATACAAAGGTATCTAGTATCAGACCCTGTTAGAACTATTTCAGTAAATCCCCAAGATGGAGTGGTTCATTCAGGCTTTTCAAATCCATCACTATTTAATCCCTCAGCCCCTGGGGATTAATGGACTCCCTGGTGGTGGTCGTTTAGAGGAGCTGTGGTGTTGATCAGGTGTGAGTGTAGGGAGATCCTGGGAGATCAATTCCAGATGAAGCAGGAGTTTCTCTCCGTCAGTTAAATTGGAGAAGTGGAAAGTCTTATTTTTGTATTGGAAGGACAGCCGGAATGGGAAGCCCCACCAGTATTTTATGTTCTTTTGGGTGAGAACCGTTAGTAGTGGTTTGAGAGATCGTCTTCTTTGTATGGTGGTTGGCGATATGTCCGCGAATATTTGTACTGGGTGACCTTGGATGGTGATGGAATCAGTTTTGCGGGATTTTCTCAAGATCTCTTCCTTCACCCTATAGTGGTGTGGTTTAACAATGATGTCCCTTGGGAGGCCATCTTGTCGAGGTGGTTGTAGAGCTCTATGAGCCCTGTCGAGTTCCAGCTGTTGAGTAGAGATGTCAGGTATAAGGCTCTTGATGAGTGTGGTAACTGCCTCGTTTATATCCGTGATTGATTCAGGTAGTCCTCTGATGCGAAAGTTTACCCTCCGGCTCCTATTCTCGAGGTCATCTATTCTCCCGAGGGCGGAATCTAGTTGGTCTTGTAGGGTTTGTATACAGATAGTGTTCTGATTGGTGCGGGCTAGAGTGTTATCCACAGTTTGTTCTATGTTGTCCATTCTTACTCCCAAACTCTGTAGGTCTGCCTTGATAGAGGAGGTTATCTGCGCTGCTGTTTGTGCCAAACCAGAGGCTAGCATTTCAGAAAATTTGTGGAGAAGTAAGTTCAACTCTGTAGGGCCTTGTTGGGGAGTAGGCATAATTTGTGGGAGGGAAAAAGGACCGTTTGGGGTGCACAGTGGTGAAGGGCTGCCCAGGGGTGAGTTAGGGAGTGGGGAATGTAGCATTTCCTCCATGGTTCTTCGCATAAGTAAGTCGTGGCTACTGGACCAGGTGGTTGATTAGATGGAGTAGTCGTGGAAGGGCCACTGCGAGGATCCGAGGACTGTTGAGCTGTAGGTGGGTCAGCAATAGAGCCCTCAATTGATGTCATATTGGCTTGTGCAGTAGTAGGTATCAGCGGCTTGCGTTCTGGTGGTTTGTCCTCAAAAAGAAGCTGGCATTGAACCTCTTTTTTGTTGTATGGTTTAGGCATGGAGAGGGACACCGAAGGAGTCAGACCTGTTGGTTGTTGAGCACCCCTCGTGGAGGAATACCAAACGGGTGTAATAGTGTAGCCAAAAGTCTTCTCACTGCCCCAAGATGGTAGATTGGTAGTTTTTATCTACAGGGGCTCTCATTAAGAAGTTTGGGCACTTCACAAGGTTTCACTGATGGTTATATGAGGTAGTATCTCGCCCAAGGTCTCAGAGACTCATACTTTACTGTGTAGGCCCTATCCCCAGCCTCTGGTGGGTAGCCTATGCTGGGCAGCAGTTCCTCTGTGGTGGATGCTTTATGTATGCCTTCTCAGGGAGGGATGGCAGGTCCCCAGTAAGCTTATCTCCTGTAAAATTTCGCCTCACCTGGTGGCACTAGTGTCTGGCGTTGGGAAAGTGAGCCGGCCGGTGGAGGTTAGGCCGCAGCCGCGGCCTCGAGTAGGCCGTTGAAGCCGGGATCCGTACCGTTACGAGCGCGGACCGTTCCCGTCGCTTTCCTGGGTGTTCCTGCTGTTCCCCCTTGCTTAGGTGAGGGCCTGCTGTGAGAAATCCAGCCCTTGCTCCTCTAATTGGGATCCGAAAGGCCGAGGGGAGACGGAGCCCCCGAGTTAAGCTGCCATTCCGGGTGCCCCGCACATGCGCACTCCTCCGTATACTACGCTTTTAATTAGTCCATTGGAATTCCATATCGTCTGATTGACACTTTTAATATGTAAGTGTGATACTTTTTAATAAATTTACTACTGGTAACAGTATTACGCTATGTAGACCCCTTCTTTATTGAGGCACACTGCTGTATGGTGGTACCGTAGCCTGGGATCTGGCTGTGGACCCTCAAAGCTCCTAGCAGACGGCGGGATCGGAACCACACAGTGAGGTCTATTGGATGTCCTTCTAAGGTCAACGTTATGCGCATATCCCTCTTACCTTTGGTAAGAGTACCCTTTACTCACCTGGTGGAAGTGCACAGTGCATGACGTGGTTTTTCACAGTTTGTTGAAGATTTATTGTCACAGTATCCGGTGTCCTAATAGGACTGAAGGATACTATTTACATATATTTGGACTTTGAACTTTTTCTTTGTTTCCACCAATTTCACATTTTTTGAATTTTCACCATTACACTTGGCTTCACCAATGTGAATATAGCATTGCAATATATGCGGTGTTTTTGTTTTAGCGCTACACTTTATTGTTTATTTAGTAGCTATTAGTTTGGGGATATTAAGGTCCATAATCAGGGATTTAGAGTGGTTGACTTTATAATACGAAAGATTGCTAAATTAAGTGAGAATTTCATGTACCTTTGGTAAGGAGATTTGGGGGTTCGTCAGCATAGGTATGATGTCATCTGCGAATAAATTTATCACATGGGGCCTGTCCTTGAAGAGAAAGCCTGATATCAGAGGGTGAGAGCTAATTCTTTCCGCCAGTGGTTCAATCATTAGGTTAAATATTGTCGGGGATAATGGACACCCCTGTCGTGTACCATTTGTGATGCGGACGGGTTTGGACAACATCCCTGCCGTGTAGACCTGGGCAGAGGGCGAGGAATAGAGTGCCGCTATGGCTGTTTGGATTGGGCCCTGGAATCCGAATTTGTGTAGTACATGGGACATGTATCCCCAGTGGATGCGGTTGAACGCCTTCTCCGCATCTATAGAGAGCAGCAGAGAAGGCATCCGGCCGCGCTATGCAAACTGCAGCACATTGAGCACACGCCTCGTAGCGACTGAAGCCTGTCTACCAATCACAAACCCTGATTTGATCTGGTTGGATCCAACGAGGAAGAATGTTTTTAAGTTTGCCTCTGGAGTATTGTTAATACTGAAATATTCTTTCAATTGCTGCATGAACAGGTCTCTACTGGGTTTGTCTTTGATAACTTTGTTATTACATTTCCAGGTTGAGACAGACCCACAGCTACCTTTCTCCGCGATTGAAATAGAGATAACCGCATGGTCGGACCACATGATATCCTCAATCTTGGAGGAAGATATCCGCTGTAATATCCATTTATCAACAAAATGATCAAGTCTTGGGTATGAGTTAAACCTGGGGGAATAGTACGTGTAGTCACGTTCTGATGCATGTAAACAACGCCATGTATCATAAACATCCTCACTCTGCAAGATGTTGGATAGGAGGGAGGTACGATGTTTCTTACTAGTTGTTGAGTCTAGTTTTGGGTCTATGACAGAATTCATATCCCCGCCTATGATCAGTTCTCCTTTTTTGTGATTAGTTATGTGTTTAAATAACTTGCGAAAGAATTTGCCTTGTCTGGTATTAGGTGCATATACCCCTACAATAGTGTAAAGTCTATCGTTTATAGTACATACTAAGGTCACGTACTTACCTCCCTCGTCCAACATCTTCGCGTGCAATTCAAAAGAGACAGTGTTCTTAATAGCAATGAGGACTCCCCTTTTCTTTTTCTTATAGCCGGCAGAAAAAACATGGGGGAAGGCTCTGAGGGGGTTTTTGTCTACCTGAAAATGTGTTTCTTGCACAATCACAATGTCCGCTTTGGATTTGGTAGCCTCTTTCCATAAAGAATGACGTTTAGCTGGGTGGTTTAAGCCCCGGGCATTAACAGATATTAGCTTAAGGGACATCTAAGTTCTTGTAGGATTTAAACATGATGAAAACCTTCTTTTTTATGTGGTTATGTCGAGTGTCCATGGGTAAACTCCTGAGATTCGATGCTCCAGTTGAAGCGATAGTGTTGATAAGAGTCTGTCGTGGTTTGGGAGAAAGGCGTAAGATGTTGGTGGGTGCCTTGGTGATCGCAAAGAAAAATGTAGAATGTTCGTTACTTTGGCAGTAGAATTGAGCAGGTTAGACCCGAAGTGTGACTGACTGTACATGAACAAGAATATAAGTGAAATCTTAAACATAAGAAAATGGTCCCGAGGCACAACGTGCAGCTGAGCTGCAGAATTTGCGAGGGAAAGATGGAGGAACATATCTATTTTCCACTTAAGGATTTACTTCTCCAAGGAGAACGGCCTGTGTAAAGTAATTTTAGTTGATGTTGATGTAGCCCAGCTAGTGTTGTTTTTTAGAGTTCCGCTTTCCTACGACCCTGGTCCACTCCCCTTTTTGGTGATGGCGAGGGCTTAGGATTCGGAGGGTTAGGAGGCTCTACTGGGATAATATTCCAGTCTTTAAGTAGGCTTAGTCCCTCTTGTAAATTGTTGACTATGGATGTGGAGCCTTCCCTTGTTATTTTTAGCCGGGTATTTCCATTGGTAGCCTATATCGTGGTTCCTACGTCTCTGCAGAGTGTGGGCGGAGAAATCAGGTAGGACTTGTATATCCCTTGCCTTATCAGGTAGGAGATCTTTTTTACGGAAGGCCGAAATAATTGTCTCTTTTGCCTGATGGTAGTGCATCCGCAAGAGGAAGTCTCTTGGTATCTCTTGTGGTAGAAAAGTGGGTTTCGGGATTCTATGTATGCGGTCTATGGTGAGGTCCGCTGGTTGAAGGTCTGGAGTGACCGACTTGAACAAGTCACGCATGAAGTGAGGGAGTTGGGAGTGTTGGATCGCCTCCGGGATCCCCCTTAATTTTACGTTATTGCGTCTGGACCTATCTTCCAGGTCTGCTACTTTTGATTTTAGCCAAGTGATTTCATCCGAGTGAGCTGTATGTGTGTCTACCATGTTATTAAATGATTCCGTACACGCACTCATTGAGTCCTCTAAATAACTGGCTCTTTCTCCTAGGGCTTGTACTTCTGCAGCTTGCTGTTTAAAACAGGCTTGCATGTCTGCTTGTAGAGATGATCTAAGAGAAAGTAACATGTCTTTCATTGTGACATCCGACATAGGCTGGCCTACTGTGGGGAATGATGCAATGGGGTCTGCTACTTTGCTGTCAGGTGTAGATTGAGACTCGCTTACCTCCATTTCCAGCCCATTATGCTCTTCAGGAAGGGAAGCTCTCCTTGGACAAGATTTCGCCGGACTTCTTGTATCTGGAGTCACGGGTGGTGATTCCCCTACGTTCTCCGCATGTTCAATCCCTGCCGGATCTGTGTGAGAAAATACAAACGTAGCTGCTGCTAGAGGTCCACCTGTGGGATGCATATGGGAATTCCGGTTATTGTTTAATGGAGAGTCTTTGCATGTTGGGTTGAAAAATTGGGACAGTTTTTGAAGTTGTTCTCTGCCTCTGCAGGACATGTTTCCAGGTCTAGGAGGGAATGTGATACGTAGCAGATTTGTGAGAGTAATAGCTGGGCACGTGGATATGCCCTTCTTCTGGGGAATATAGAGTGTTATGCACTAATGAGGTTCTTTGTGTGCCCCCTAGGACAGGGTAGAGCTTTTGGGCAAATAATAGTGTGGGTTGCTGTTCGATTGTGGATAGGGTTCGTTAATTGCACCTGTAATGTGCTAATTTTGTTGCTGTAGGCCCTGGGTGTAGTAAAATGGCCGCTGTGAAGGTGTCTTTAGGCCCCAATAAGACCGCTTTCTTGCGCAGTATAAGCAAGGCCCCGTTTGTATCTATTATGCTTAGGGCCAGCAGGTGCCAAACGTTCCTTACTGGGTAGCTCCCAGGGTTCTGGGTAATGATGGTAGTAGTCTTTGTGTGTGAGGTGTATCAGTTGGTAGCTGGTGCGGATCACTGCTCCTGTCGCCGTTTGTTCCGGCTGTGGTAGGCCGCAAAGCCGCGGTCTAAATTTCCGGCCATGCGGAGGGTGGGCGCCTATCTGCCCAATTTAGGGCTCAAAATGAAGCAGGTGATGTGGCTGATGTGGATGGGTTATTTAGGTTGCTCACCCTTTCCTTGGTTAGCAGGATTGTGGTGGATTCTCCCGTCCTCAGCGGAGCTCTGCTATTATGCGTCCGCTCACACCGACATCCGGCCACGCCCCCAGCTCAGATCTGGTTTTAATTAGCTCTTGAAATGTGTCATCCGCCAGGGATTTTTGTGCGCTTTTTCAAGGGAAGATATCTTTACCAGGAGGTTGTTTATGTGGGCTTGTCTAACTTTTTTGCGTTCTGTTGCGATTGCAATGAGTTCTCCCCGATCACACATTTATGTGTCATCCAAATCGACATAGGGGAGATCTCTTGGGATGCGTTTTCCCTAAAGAATTGTTGTAGGCATTTTTGTATTCTGGGAATCGTTGTCGGGTCTGTCAATATTGAGGGATCTAGTCTCCAAAATTTGGGTCCCTGTGGTGCGTGGGGGATACTAATAGTCATAGTAACGGGGTGGTGGTCAGAAAGAAACATGGGTTCTATCGACGCCTGCCGTAATGAAGGGAGATCCCTTTGTGAGATGTAAATGGCATCAATCCTGGAATATTTATTGTGAGGGGCAGAGAAAAAGGTGTAATCTCTCATGTGGAGGTGGAGGGTTGCGCCAGGAATCATGCAATGTGAGTTCAAGTAGGCTTCTTCTGATGGATCGTAGGGTACTGTATTGGATTGAGGAGGTACCGTTCAAGGTATCCAGTAATGGGTAGAGGGGGAGATTGAAGTCTCCTCCCATGATTAGTAAGCCTAAGGGACTTGCGAGGCATTGGGGGCGTATATGTTGGCAATAGTAACTTGTTTATTGGCAATCGTTCCTTTTTATAAAAATAAATCTCCCGTCTGGGTCTGGTTTGGTTTGATTGATTTGAAGTGGGCAGTGTTTAGAAAGGAGAACGGTCACTCCTTTAGATTTGGTATGTGGGTTGGTGGCGTGGAAGACCGTTGGGTATCTGTAGTTGTGTAATTTTGGGATTGTGTCTGATTTAAAATGAGTCTCCTGAAGGAAGACTATGTCCGCCTTCTGTTTGTGAAGAAAGGCCAGGACTTGCAATCTTTTTTCAGGGATGTTGAGTCCCTTTGCGTTAAGTGAAAAAATTTTTAAGGTTGTCATGTTGTGAAGACTGGTCAAGGTGTCGTGTGAGCTAAGACTGGGTACATTTCCTGACCTAGGGTTAGGGTTAGGTTCCTTGGAAGGGTGTATCGGGTCACTCAGCCCTAATGGGGCTGGAGTGATCTGGAAAGTCTTTTGCGGGTATTCAGCGACTGAGTTGTGTCAGGGATGTCTTTGTGCTCTGTGTGAGGTGGATAGGTAAGATGTGCCCCTAACAATGGGGTCGGGAAATTGAAGTCGGTGACCAGAGGTATGTAAAGCCCCTAATCTAGTTTAGAGCTGCCCAAGTGGGGGTATCCGACAGGATTCAGTGGCGTGCTAGGTCTATGTGACTTCTGGTTATATTATAGATGTTGGGGATCCCACTGTAGGAGGTTGGAGGTGGCATAGAGGAGGAGTTCGGTGAGATGGTATAACCAAACAGCAATAGTATAAGCTATCGGAACAGTAATATAAGATATAGTAGCGGTATCAATAAGGATAATTATCTTAACAAAACAAATGACAATAACAACAGTCCTCTGGTCGAGCATGGGTGCCTAGGTGGGCCCCGTGGGCGAGTTTTAGGCTTATCTGTAGAGACAGCTATAATTATAGAGTGGGTGTAACATATGACGGGCAATGTATGTTATGGTGCATTACGTTTTAGCTCCAAGAAAAAATTGTGGACCTCAGTTGATATGAACTTAGGGACTTTTTACTTTAATTTAGTTTTGATTGATGGATTAATCATATTATGTTAATTGATGTTTGTACATTTGCGCTTTAGTTATTTATCTTTGCACTTGCACTAGCACTTTTGTAACAAGGTGGTGAAAGCTTTTAAGGTTGCTTTGTACATATATCATTTTTATTTATATATTAATTTCTGACACATCAGAATACATTCACATAAGTGGTAGGGAGAGGTTCCAGATGAGTAGGGAAATGATAGGAACACGCCATCCTTCAATTACACCTCCCCATTTGGGAGCCACATTCTGCCCATCAAGACAGATGCTGTCAGTACATCTAAGACCTGTTCTTCTACACACTGCTGTTACATTCTGTGAGTGTTCACGGTCGGACATCTTCCTGATGGGCTTGTTGTGAATTATTGCACTTTGACATTAATACAGGTTCTGTTCTCTGCAACTGGACTTTGAGTTTTTAATGCCACCGAATCACACTGCACCTCCCCACATGCTGACTTCCACCATCCAATCATGTTCAAACAAAAAGTGCTGTTTTTTTTATTTCCAAATTCTTTCCAAATAGAAACTTCAGCACATTCACTAAGTGCATTATTAGAACTGACAAAAGGAACAGTTCAACAGTTTCTGGGAGCAATCTCTTTTCTGCAGACTCCTTTTTTCCCTGATTAGGATGTGCTCATATATGAGGTGCTGAGCAGAAGGAGTGTTCAACATGATCGATTATTCAACAGATCACTATTAGCCATGTTAGCAGTACAAACTGTTTATTTTTCTTTACCATATATATATATTTTTAATAAATGCATTAGGATTTGTGCCATGTGATCAGTTTATTTGCAAATAGAATGTAAGTGAATTATAATAGCATTTTTTAACATTTTTTTTTTAACAGAATAGCAAGTTTAAATGTAAAGGCTTGTATGTATTCTTTAGACAACCATATGCATCCATTTACAAAAGCAGGTGGAGTACATATGTCTGTAATTCCTCAGCCCACACTCTTTATTTTATAAAGTCATATGGTTGTTCTAATAGAACCTGAAACCTGCTTACTGTAATTATGTTCATATGCTTATGCAACCTTTTTGAAGTTTCCAATTACCATGATTTAATGGGTTCACAGCGAGACTATTTTCTTGTGGTCATTTTTAAATTGCTTCACAACGAAAGACTAATGGAAATTAGGAGGGATCAGAAAGAAGAACATTTAAGCTGAATTTATTAATATGATTCTCAGTCAGTATTTTCATTTATCTAGCACAACACTGATTTACTCTACACCTTCCTGTGGTGCAAGAAATCATCCTTAAGCTTGCATTCAACTTTAGCCTTAATGGAGTGTAAATCTCTATACCTACAGTATTCTTATGGTATAGTAATAGCTACATTTTCTGTCCATTCAGTATATGATGCTGACCTATGAAAACTGCATCAAATCTAGTCATTCAATATTTTATGTATTTAACTGAACTTAAATTCTCAAACACAGCATGATTAATCGGCGCTGTTGTGTTTTGCACTTTTGCTAAGAACCCATTAGTATTGTGTAAACAAAGCTTTAGTTCTATAACAATGTAGGTTACTGAATGGACATATTAGTGAACACATTATATAACGAGGAGGGCAACTTCAGTAATTAAAGTTGCTTATATGCTTAAAATTAATGTAGAAATAAAAGTGACAGTCATTGCTGTGTACATTGGTTGTAAGAACTGTATTTATTAACCTAAAGAGCAACGCATGAAGTGTGCATGTACATATAGTGTATAGTGTAAAATCTGAATAGCCTAATACTATAGCTCTTTTCACTATGCTGCTAACAACAGTATTAATAAGCCTTAGTATGTAAAAGGAAAAAAAAATATGCATTGAGTAAGAAATAGAGGAAATAGGGGTCATGAATAATGGCTTATATGTTTTACAACAGCTGATTTCTGTAATTTTCTAAAGTGTGGATGTATAAGTTATTATAAAATGTTTATGCTCCTGGAAAAAAAATTCTTATCAGATTTGCTTATTAATTGTATACTTGTCTAAAATACACAAAAATGGCCAAGCTAGCATGCAATTATCCATAAATATCAAAATAAAATCTCAGTAGTAATATTCCCAATTCAAATTACAGCCAAAAATCCATCCTCTTAAAAAAACACAAAGCAAAACAAAACAGAACAAAAACAAATACTCTAAAAATTGGAGATGAAAGGGGGCAGCAGTAGAGATTGCTCTAAAATCTGTATATTCTTCATTGTTATCTGTTAAAGGTAGTTGATGTTAGGAGCATGAGACAGGCTCAGACTCTGAAGCCTCGTACACACGGTACAATGGTCGTACAACATCTTGTTGTACGATCATCCGACCTTTAGTACTTACGACTAGAACAGCCGACGTGCAACGGTCGTACAACAGCAGTTGGATGAGCAGACTAGAAAACTTTGGTTGTACAACAAGCGATTGTACGACTGTTGTACTGTGTGTACAGAGAAGTTGGCCCAACAATGCTGTACGTGCAAAATACGCATGCTCAGAAGTCAGGAACACTCGGAAGTGTACATTAGTGTAAACCTACATTCCCAATTCACAAATCACATTCACCTGAACTTCCTCTTTATACGCTCGTAGTGCGTCACCACGTTAGGCTTGGTCATACGATTGCTTAGTGCATGTCAGTATGCGAGACACAACAGCCAACATATGATTTTGGACATCCAGTCATACAAGACTTTACTCTGCTCCCTGTCACTCAGCCCCAGCCTGTGTTTTCAATGCCAGGCAATAGAGACAATTTCCCTTTGTTTCTATTGGTCAGTGATGGCCTCTTTCTTATTCCCAACTGTCATCTCTGTTATTATTATTACATGAATCCTGCACAGAGTCCTGGTTGCTAGGCAGATGTGTGGGCTTATTGGCTGTGAAGCTGAAGCACTCCATTTGAGTATCATGAGCCCAAGCCCCTGGACTTGTAATAGCATCTTGCTGCCTTGTTTCTTACCCTGTCTTGCCTTGCTCTTCCTGCCCGCATTGCACAGGTGCTCTTTTCTGTTTCCTATGATTGGTCCCTTGTGCCAGCAAGTCATAAAATATATCATTGTGTTCTAAGACAACCAAGTCCTGGTAGGCCCGCTTGACTGAGGAAAACAGGGGCTGCTAAAGGTGAAGCAACACTTGCCAGCTATAGTTTCTGACTTTGGCATCAGGGAGTGCATCACACTTGGTTGACATATTTGAAGAAGTACTAGAATCATATGGTAAAAAAATGTATGTTTAGATTTGTGTCTCCACACCAATCTTTAGGGTGGTTAATTGGTCTTCCTGGATATCAAAAAAATACGACTGAACTTAAAGTGATACTAAAGGATAGTGTTGAGCGAACCCGGACTGTAACGTTCGGGTCCGTACCGAACTTTCGGGTGTCCGTGGCACGGACCCGAACCCGGACATTTCAAAAATCGTTCGGGTTCGGTCCGGGGTTCTGCTATTTTACTCCACGTGTTGAGAAGCTGCAGGGCAGCCAATCAACAAGCGTTTCACTGGTTTGCCCTTAGAAGCCATCACAGCCATGCCTACTAATGGCATGGCTGTGATTGGCCAGTGCATCATGTGACCCAGCCTCTTAATAAGCTGGAGTCACAGTGCTGCAGTCACATGCTCCTTGGGTTAGTGAAGGGAAAGGAAGCTGAAAACTTGAGAGAGAGATTTGAGACATTTTAAGACCTGATCCTGCATCCTGAGATAGATTACTTTACTACTGCTGTCTGTGCTGTTGCTCTGAGGACAGATAGCAGAAATTAGAGATTTTACATACCGCTGCTTTGAGTTACAGATCAAGCTCTGCATAAAACAACGATCGCTACGATCGTGCTCAACAATCAGATTGTTGGGGGAATTTGAGATTTCAAATACCGCTGCTTAGAGTTGGAGATTGCAGATTAAACTCTGTCTAATGAAACGATCGTACGTTCGTACACAACGATCAGATTGTTGGGGGAATTTGAGATTTCAAATACTGCTGCTTAGAGTTGGAGATTGCAGATTAAACTCTGTCTAACGAAACGATTGTACGTTCGCACACAACGATCAGATTGTGGGATCGTGCACAACGATCAGATTGTGGGAGTAATTTGAGATTTCACATACTGCTGCTTAGAGTGATCTGACTGCACTAGGTAGAGGCTTCTGCTTAGAGGGACAGATTCTTGTTCCAAAACCATTGCCTACTCCTATAGGGCAAGCTGTTGCTGTAAGTGAC
>BLSH010343088.1:158646-216210 GCA_018402905.1 Glandirana rugosa
TGGGACCACCACCCTAGCCTCTAATCACATAAATGTGAATACTTGTAAAAACCTGATAGACTCGCGACGTGGAAAATTGAGAAGTAAGATTCCGATTCGGGGTAAGACACATAGTTACCTGTGTGTCCCGTTCCGAGCCCTTACTCGTTTGTGCTCATGGAGGTATCTTTCGCGGAACGATATTCCCGTGAATTCTCCCCCCTCCTCGGGTCTCGTGGTCTCCCCCCTGAGCATTTCTCCTCTTAGTCCAGACAAGGTTTTGGTAACGTGTCTCATCCATTCATATTTTACAAACAATTAAATTTTTTCAAGGAAATCATCTCAACTCGCTTGGAGACCTGGGTTCGTTGTCCGTGCGATCGTTCGGGTTCCGTCCGGACCCGGACTTTGTCCCGAAGTTCGGCCGGACCAGCAGAACCCGAACTTCCAGAGGTTCGCTCAACTCTACTAAAGGAACTTTTTTAAATTAACAAACATTTTATACTTACCTACTCTGTGCAATGGTTTTGGAACAGACCTGATTCTCCTCTTTACGAGTCCCCCCTCTGGTGCTCTGGGCTCCTCCCCCCTCTTAAGTGCCCTTATAGCAAGGCGCTTTCTATGGAGGTACTCGTGTTTGCTCATTCCCGAGCCTTGCCCTGTGTGTCCATTGATACACAGAATGGGGCTTAGCCTTAGAATGAAGAGTTAAAAGGTGCAGCGCTCAGATAGTCCAAAAATGTTCATAAGTGTAAATACACTAATCTCCGATCCCACCACCAGGGTGCTCCATATGAGGAAATGACTCAAGTTATAGGTGCAGACTGTGTTCTTAAAACGACCACGGTCACCCATACATACTGGTTCTTACCAGATAGTCCGGACCCCATCACAGAGGTCAGGTCAGCGTATCACAAAGGTTAGGTGCACAGATGATGTATCCATCTGCTTCCCGACACACAATCCCCATCAGATCTCTCTGTGACAATTGGCGTCCTGGTATAATCACACACTATCGCCCTCGTCCCGTAGATATCAGAAACCACCACTAGGAATATGACTCACTTCTCCAACTCGTCCATCGGATGGTGACCAATAAAGGATAGAGGCGCAATATAGTGTAGTATATCAAGCTTATAAATTGGTTTATTAGAATAAAAATGTATACACTCATATGTTCCTTAGTAACGCTTGCATTGAAACATTTAGGGAATGTTTCCAACCACCAATATGGCCACCAGGTATCTCTGCACGATGACGTCACACGTCGTGCGTCCTACCGCGTTTCGTCATAGGCTGACTTTGTCAAAGGTGTGGTCAGCAGCAGACACTGTGGACTAAATACAGCGAAGTGGGTGGCAATTGGCTGAAAACAAATTGATAGATGGGAAACCAGAAATCATGTGGTTTCCCATTTGCATACCTGAGCTCATTAGTTAAAAGCAGTCGGAACACGATGCTCACTATGGACATCTAGTGTTTGGTTATAGGACTAACAGCAAAAAAATATAAATAAAAACGTAAATATAAACCCCCAAGTCACATGGTCTCGCCATTTCGTCATCTGTTCCCACAACATAAGAACCGGAACAGGGAGCTCACTGGAGACCTCTGGTGTACACGTAGCGAACATATATTATAGACATGAACCTTAACATGCAGCTTTCAATACTGACAGATCCCACCTGTCAAAATCATATTGAAAGATATGAAAAACCCGATCCAATACCCCATGAGCCATATCTTTCACAATCGCTCAACAGAGGGCTTAAACAACCTGTGTTACAAGGTGCCTGTCCTAATAGTACTAAATAGAGCCATTACTTCATTATCCCTGCGCATCGAGCCGGGCACCATCAGGTGGTTGCAAACGCTCATTACATCAGAACATAACTATTAACTAATACAATCTAAAAAAATGTATACAAAAATATAAAATCACATCTAAACCTACAGGAATCAAATCATGATATGAGTGGATGACCCACCCTTTATCATAAAAGAACATAAAAGAAACATAAAAATAGACCCTTCAAGACGTCAATAGAATAAATGGAGGAAACACATATATATGTAATAATTGGAAAACAAGGCTCTTCCAATAAGCCACACAAAGGTGATTCCTATTAAAGTTCCACAAGTGGAAGTAGCATCAAGTGAGTGTCAACCATTATTGATAAATGCGTTGACATCCCACTCAATGTTCATTCCATCGGGGACATAGGTTTTGGCCCGATAGATCCACTTGGTTTCTAAATGGGAAATCTCCCTAACTATGTGGCTACCTCTCCAATTTGCAGTGAATTTATCGATACCCAAGATCATGGTACCCTTTAACTGCCTATTATGGTGTAGTGCATATTGTTTCGAAAGGCTGTGATGAGGGAAACCCTTCTACACGTGATGAAAGGTTTGATAGCAAAAGTCTCCCATGTTGCCGTTGATTCAAAAGAGCAAATCCTCCATGAAGTTTGGCTGTTAATACTAGAAGCAGGGCATTTCCTACATGGAAAATATCCCTTAAGATTTTCAAAAAAGGGGATCCTAGAAAGGGCCCCCACAATATTGGATGCCACCTTCAGTCTCAGAGGGGGTGCCCCCCAAAAAATTACTGGAGAATGGTCTGGGAGCAAAGGGCCCAAGACTCTATCATTTCTTAGAACATCCCAATGCTTTCTGAAGATCCTTCTGACCTCTTGATGTTGTTCAAAATAGGTTGTCAGAAATGCAAACTCAAAGGATGAAGTATCCCATTCAGCCTTTGGTTGCAACATGCCTTCCTTATCCTTCCCATCAGCTTCCTCTAGGGCAGTTTTCAAAAGATCAGAGGAGTATCCTTTTTCAAGGAACCTTTTATCTAAAATGGCTGCTTCCTTAAGAAAATCTTCCCTCCTAGTATAGTTCCTCTTCAATCTAAAAAACTGGCTCTTAGGGACTGATTTCAGCCAGGAGGGATGATGGCAACTAGTAACATCAATAAAAGCGTTCCTATCCGTCTCCTTGAAATAGGTAGAAGTGATCAATCTGTCACCTTCCACCTTAATCTTAAGATCAAGAAAGTGTATTTCTGTTTTGCTCATTTCAAACTGTAAAGAAATACCCTTATTATTCTGATTCAACGCTACAAAAAGGGAGGCCAGGGATTCCTCACTAAGATACATAAATCTTTGGATAACCCCCCTGGTAGGCCAATTATCAGTGGCCTTGAATCTGTCACCTCCAGGGTGGGTAAATTCATTGATTTCTTTTTACAACCGTTGGTGAGTGAAACTTTCTTAAAGATTCCACCCAGGTTATTAATTTATTAGCCAGTGTGGAATGGAAGGAAGATCATATATTGGCGATAGCAGAAGTGGCATCCTTATACACTATAATTTTGCATCAAGATGGTTGCGAGGCTGTCGACCACTTTCTGTGCAGGGATGCCATGATCCTGGAGCAACAGAGGTCTTTCATTTTGTCTCTGTTGGACTTCTGTATGAGTGATAATTACTTTTGGTATGGGGTACCTTCTTTTTGCAGCAGAGAGGCGTGGCCATGGGGGCTAAATTTGCCCCGAGCATGGCCAATCTTTTTATGGCCAAGTGGGAAGAGGATATCGTCTATGGCCATCCTAGACCTCAACTCCTTCTTTGGAGAAGGTATATAGACGACGTTCTCCTCCTATGGCGGGGTAGTGAGGAATCCCTGGCCTCCCTTTTTGTAGAGTTGAATCAGAATAATAAGGGTACCCCCTCTGAGACTGCAGGTGGCACCCAATATTGTGGGGGCCCCATCTAGGATCACCTTTTTTGAAAATCTTAAGGGATATTTTCCGTGTAGGAAATGCTCTGTTTGTAGTATTAACAGCCAAACTTCACGGAGGATTTGCTCTTTTGAATCAACGGCAACACGGGAGACTTTTGCTATCAAACCTTTCATCACGTGTAGGTCAACCAACGTAGTGTACCAGATTCGGTGTCCATGTGGCCTCCAATATTTAGGCCGGACTAAAAGAAAAATGGTCACCAGGGTTAAGGAGCACCTCGCCAATATTAAGAAGGGTTTCCCTCATCACAGCCTTTCGAAACATTATGCATTACACCATAATAGACAGGTAAAGGGTACCATGATCTTGGGTATTGATAAATTCACTGCAAATTGGAGAGGTAGCCACATAGTTAGGGAGATTTCCCATTTAGAAACCAAGTGGATCTATCGGACCAAGACCTATGCCCCCTATGGAATGAACATTGAGTGGGATGTCAACGCATTTATCAATAATAGTTGACACCCACTCGATGCTACTTCCACTTGTGGAACTTTAACAGGAATCACCTTTGTGTGGCTTATTGGAAGAGCCTTGTTTTCCCAATTATTACATATATATGTGTTTGCTCCATTTATTCTATTGACGTCTTGAAGGGTCTATTTTTATGCTTCTTTTATGTTCTTTTATGATAAAGGGTGGGTCATTCACTCATATCATGATTTGATTCCTGTAGGTTTAGATGTGATTTTATATTTTTGTATACATTTTTTTAGATTGTATTAGTTAATAGTTATGTTCTGATGTAATGAGCGTTTGCAACCACCTGATGGTGCCCGGCTCGATGCGCAGAGATAATGAACTAATGGCTCTATTTAGTACTATTAGGACAGGCACCTTGTAACACAGGTTGTTTAAGCCCTCTGTTGAGCGATTGTGAAAGATATGGCTCATGGGGTGTTGGATCAGGTTTTTCATATCTTTCAATATGATGTTGACAGGTGGGATCTGTCAGTATTGAAAGCTGCATGTTAAGGTTCAAGTCTATAATATATGTTCTCTATGTGTACACCAGAGGTCTCCAGTGAGCTCCCTGTTCCGGTTTTTATGTTGTGGGGACAAATGGCAAGACCATGTGACTTGGGGGTTTATATTTATGTTTTTATTTATATTATTTTGCTGTTAGTCTTATAACCAAACACTAGATGTCCATAGTGAGCATTGCGTTCCGACTCCTTTTAACTACTGAGCTCAGGTATCTAAATGGGAAACCACATGATTTCTGGTTTCCCGTCTATCAATTTGTTTTCAGCCAATTTCCTCCCACTTCGCTGTATTTAGTTCCCAACGCCTACCGCCGACCACGCCTTTGACAAAGTCAGCCTATGACGAAACGCGTTAGTCGCACAACGTGTGATGTCATCACGCAGAGATACGTGGCGGCCATATTGGTGGTTGGAAACATTCCTTAAATGTTTCAATGCAAGCGTTACTAAGGAACATGTGAGTGTATACGTTTTTATTCTAATAAACCAATTTATAAGCTTGATATACTACACTATATTGCGCTTCTATTCATTATTGGTAACCATCCGATGGACGAATTGGAGAAGTGAGCCATATTCCTAGTGGTGGTTTCTGATATCTACGGGACGAGGGCGATAGTGTGTGATTATACCAGGACGTCGGTTGTCACAGAGAGATCTGATGGGGATTGTGTGACTGGGAGCAGACGGATACATCATCTGCGCACCTAACCTTTGTGATACGCTGACCTGACCTCTGTGATGGGGGTCCAGTCTATCTGGTAAGAACCAGTATGTATGGGTGACGGTGGTGGTTTTAAGTCATTTCCGCATATGGAACACCCTGGTGGTGGGAACGGAGATTAGTGTATTTACACTTATGAACATTTTTGGACTATCTGAGCGCTGCACCTATTAACTCTTTATTTTTAGTATTCCAATTGCCTGTGCATAGGTGCTGGACTTTGCTGGGGCTCCTAAGTGCAGTTGCTCAATTCAATCATTAGCCTTAGAATGCATGAAGACAAAAGACCTTCAGCTTTTAGAACCACTTGAAATCACTTTAACTTGGATCTCGCTGTACGCATCAATACTGACTTTCAGTGTAAGGGTGACGCTCTCTCTTATCGTACATCTATTCTACTAGGTCCTTAAAAGTTAACTATTATATTATATTATTCTATCAACTCATAAACTAAATTAATAATAATAATAATATAACTGAAAATAAAAGGTAGTCCTTATTCATCAGAGCAACATTTACCTACAGCGTAGTGCACCGGCGTATCTTACCAAATTGAGACTGAGTATAGAGGAGGATCCCCAAGATCCTGAGTATGCAGCTTTCGAATTGTTTCAGATGGACTAAAAAGTCTCAGGTGACCCTTCCTGTGCACCTATTATTTATTTATTTTATGAGTTGGTAGAATAATAGGTAAGCTTTAAGGATCTAGTGGGATAGATGCGCGGTGAGAGAGTGCATCACCCCTGCACTGTAAGTCCATTTCTGGATATTCAACATGTGTGGTCTTGGTTGTGTACAGGCTTTATATATGGCATGAAAATCCTGTGTACCTTTAGATTGCAGGTGCTGAGGCACTTTACGGGTAACATTAATGCATTGTGTCAAATTTTTTTTATATTTCGCTTAAACATGTTATTTTACACCTTTAATTGGTTTTGTATCTCCTGGGTCACTTCTTCAGGAATACAATCTTTAATGACAGAGTTAATAGTGTATTTAAAGAGTAGTTCTTGGTTCAAATACTTCAATAAAATTACAAAAGTTACAAAGAATAAAATTAAAAAAAGATTTAACATAGTGTTTTCTAAATGTATGTATACATGCAATACTAGACATTTTTATACCCTCCCTGCCCAGGCCAGTTTTCAGCTTTCAGCACTTTAACACTTTGAATGACAATTACTCAGTCATGAAGCTCTGTATCAAAACACATTTTTATAATTTTATTATAGACAGATAGATTTCTTTTGGTCATATTTAGTTTCAATGAGTTTTTATTGAGTTTTCACGTGAAAATGCAAGAACATACATAGGCTTTCAAATATCCACAAAATTAGGCCAGGGCCCAAACTTGGAAGACAATCTGTAGAAATGACAATTCTTAAAGTATACAAAAACCAGACATAAGGAAATGAAAGAAAAAGAAAGTAATGATGGGAGTCAGAGGTTGTCAAGCAATAAGCAATATCATGCCAGTCATGTTACCTTCAATCTGCATTACGGCTACAGTTGTCATACCAGTCTATCCATGGGCTTCATCTATCCATCGCAAAATTCAGAGAATTGGTGGCTAGTGCATACATTCTTTCATAATTAAAGTGCTGGTGGACTAGGGACACATTCTTTCACAGGTTTGGGGAGTTAGAGGGGATAACCAATGCCTCATCAGAACTAGTCTAGCAGCTAGTAGGACATTAATTACCATATTTCTCAAAGGGCGTAAAATACTCTCTATTCCTGGATTTAGTAGGGCTAAACCAGGTGAGAATTGTAGTGGAACAGCAATAATTTGAAAGATTATGTGGAATATAAAGGGCCAAGAATTTAGCTAGTGACTTACAGGACCTCAACAGGTGGTATAGTATACCAACTTGGCCACAATTCCTTCAACACAAGTTGGACGTATGTGGGTAGTATTTAGATAAGCAATAGGGTGTCAGGTACCACCTCAATGTTTTCTAATGCATCAGTTTCCACATGTTGGCATTCCTTGAATAAGAATGGGTGGCTAAAAGAGCATGTTGTCATTGAGTGGGGGTGTAGGTTGTACCCACATCTTCTTTGCAGGCTACAAAGGAAGAGGTCTTAGTGAAGCTATTTTTATCCCCTAACAAGACGTAAATGAGAGAAACACCCCCTTTCACTATTCTGGGTTTCTGAAAGAACTGCACAATTTGTCTGGGGAGCTTACATGATGAGATAGGGCAATGTCTCAAGAAGGAAGAAATCTGTAGGCAAGTATAATATTCTTTGTCAGGTAGATTAAATTTGCCTTGGAGAGTAGTGAATGGTTTGAGTGTGTTTAAAGAGTACTTATTTTGCACAAGTAGCACCCCTTTGTGTAGCCACTCTAACATTAATATTTAGTATGGAAAATTGGCATATCTCTAGAGGGAATGGCTTGGAAGCTTGTGTGTCTTTGCAATCCATGGAGGACGGTACTCTCCAACCCCGACAGGTTGCTAAAACAGTAGGAGGCAAGGACAGTGGGGACAATCTGGGAAACTGTTGTGATTGCAAAAAGGTAATAACATTTTTACTCGGGACATATTCAGATTCTATTGATGCTGTCAGGAAGCATCACAAAGAAATCAGGGCAGAATGCGCATTCCTGTACATAGGCACGGGTGGGCACATACGTGGCAGGTGCACGTGGTGGCACGCACGGGCATGCTAGTGACAGTCTTGGTGCCTAAACATGCTATTTAAACTGGACACCATCAGGCAGCCGGTGCTGTCCATTCTACAGTGTTGAGTTTATCTGAGTTTCCTGTTCCTCTGACTCTGGCCTGTTTCTGCCTTGCCTTCCGCCTGCACTGACCCTGGCTTGTCTACAACCATTTTTCAGTCTCATCCTTGTGTACCACGCTGCCAGCCTGTTGACGACCCTGCTTGTACCCAACTATTCTCTTGCCTGCTCCACCTGTACCTTGCTGCCCGCCTGTTGCCAACCCATACTGTACCACTATGCAATCATCCCAGCATGAGCCCAGGAGGAACCCTCCACGCTTGCACCAGTGACCCATCCAAGCCCTCGTGCCTCTCTGAACTCTCAAACTCCCTGTCTGCACTACCAGGGGTTCCAGAATCAGGGTCGTAAGAGAGGTTGCTCCCTGCACAAATCAGACTCTACCACCAGGTGCAAGCTGATGCTGCACTGGCTATTGATATAGCGGGTGAGGAGAGTTCTTGGACACGCTTCTTGAGCCAATGGTAGCCTTCCTGCAAACTCTTAACGGCCTGCGTGAGGCCGGCCAAATGCTGGCAAAGTCCATCCATTGGAGAGGGCCCCTGCACAGACTCAGACATGGCTGAACATTACATACTCGAGAAGCGGCAGAATGTATTTTGGGGTGTAATTCCACATATTCCCATGGCATGTGTGAGCAATATATAATTTGAGTGACAACTTTGTGTAATTTATTTATTTATTTATTGTCATTTTTCAGTGACTTGTGACAAAAAAATAAAATATTCAATGGGCTCAACATGCCTCTCAGTAAATAGCTTGGGTATCTACTTTCCAAAATGGGATAATTTGGGAGGGGTTTCTATCTGGGCATTTCATGGCCTCCGAAACTGTAATGGGTAGTGAGTAGTGAAATCAGCAATTTTCGCCCTTAGAAATCCTGAAGGCGGTGATTAGTTTTTGGGGTCCTGTACGCGGCTGGACTGCCAAAAATTCTCACACATGTGGTATCCCTGTATTCAGGAGAAGCAGCATAATGTATTTTGGGATGTAATTCCACATATAAACAAGGCATGTTTGAGCAATATATAATTTCAGTGACAACTTTGTGTATTTTTTTTTTGCCATTTTTCAATCACTTGTGATAAAAAAATAAAATATTCAATGGGCTCAACATACCTCTCAGCAAATTTTCCAAAATGGGTAATTTGGGGGGGTTTTGTACTGCCCTTCCATTATAGCACCTCAGGAAATAAGATAGGCAGTCATAAAATAAAAGATGCGTAAATTCCAGTTGTCGTTTTTGTGCTTTTCTCTCTCAGCTCAGAAGTCCTGAGGGAGGGGCTGAGCACTGCTGCTGACGTCAGCTGGTGAGAGAGAGAGCTGTGCTGTGTTATCTATATAGATAAGAATATTTCTGATATAACACTGACACAGGGTGACCTTCTTCTAATATAGAGGGATAGGAGCTTTTAGAGTTAATTATGAGAGCAGAGAGGAGAAGCTACGAGAGGAAGAGGGAGAGGGGAGGAGGGGGGAGTTGAAGACAGGCACACAGTAGATAGGAGAGCTGGAAGTGACATAATCTGCATAGACTAAGAGCTCTATAATATACAATATACAAGGGGAGTCAGGACTCAGGGGGGAAGTCATGACCTGGCATTATCAAACAGATATTTTAGGGGATATAGAGGGATAATTTAAAAAGCAAAAACACCATGCTGCTAATTACACATTAAAAAGACAGAAGCAGCATTTTTTTGGGGTTAACAAATGCTTTAAGGGGGCTGAAGTGGTTAAAATACATACCAGACCTGAAGGGCCTGGTATGGACTTTGGGTTTGGGGAACCCTACTCAATTCTTTTTTTAAATTTTGGCGTGGGCTTCTCCTTAAAATGCATACCAGACCTGAAGGGCCTGGTACGGACTTTGGGGGACCCCAACACAATTTTTTTTAACATTTTCGGCGTGGAGTTCCCCTTAACCACTTAAGGACAGAGCCTCTTTCTGAGATTTGGTGTTTACAACTTAAAATCAGTTTTTTTAAAAGAAAATTACTTAGAATCCCCAAACATTATATATTTTTTTCTGACACCCTAGAGAATAAAATGGTGATCCCAATCACTGCCATCCTTTACTGACAGCTACAGTGCTGTTACAGGTGTGCAGCAGGTGGTGCTGTTACAGAGCTTTTTGGTGCAAAGCAAGGACAGCGTGGTGTGAGCTAGAGTGGTAGCAACAGACCGGACCCCTGACCGCACCTCTGGCAGAGAGGCAGTGGGCGACCTGGGAGACCAGAAGCGGGATCAGCTGGGGAACAGCAGTCCAGACCCCCCTCCACTTGTGACTGAGATCCATGACTGAGAAGTGGCAGTGGGGTATTGAGAGCGGGGCATCGTGGCGAGGAGCGGGAGTAACTGGTGACAGTAGACCGGACCCCCCTGTGACCGAGAAAAGGCAGGTGAGGAAAGCTACAGAGCAGAGGGAGAGTGGGAGGGGGAGTGTGACAGACAGGCTAGGGAAACAGTGAGACTGAAATTCACTGACTGCTGTGAGTGTGAGTGTCAGATTACAGAGGTGGCTGTATTGAGAGGCACAAATAATAAAGAAGTGACTGACAGTGTATGTGAGAACCTGTGTATTGTGAGTATTGTGTATTGTGAGTGCCTGTGTATTGTGAGTACCGTGTACTGTGAGTACCAGTGTATTGTGAGTACCTGTGTATTGTGAGTACTGTGTATTGTGAGTACCTGTGTATTGTGAGTACCTGTGCATTGTGAGTACCGTGCATTGTGACTACCGTGCATTGTGAGTACATGTGCATTGTGAGTACCTGTGTGTTGTGAGTACCTATGCATTGTGAGTACCTGAGAGTTATGAGTACCTGTACATTGAGTACCTGTGCATTGTGAGTACCTGTGCATTGTGAGTACATTTGTGTTGTGAGTACCTGTGTGTCATGAGTACCTGTGTGTCGTGAGTGTCTGAGTATTTTGAGTACCTGAGTGTTGTGAGTACCTGAGTGTTGTGAGTACCTGTAGTGAGTACCCGAGTGTTGTGAGAGTACCCGAGTGTGATGAGTGCCCGGGGCTGTGAGGACGCACGTACTGTAAGTGCCCGGGGGCTGTGCGGACATGTGTCCTGTAAGGATACGTGCACTGTGAGTGCCCAGGAGCCATAGGGACACGTGTACTGTGAGTGCCTGGGGCTGTGAGGACACGTGTACTGCGAGTACCCTGGGGCTGTGAGGACACGTGTATTGTGAGTGCCCGGACTGTGAGGGCACATGTGCTGTAGGTGCCCGGGGGCTGTGTGGACACGTGTGCTTTGCATTGTGAGTGCCCGGGCTCTGGGAGTATTAGAGGCAAGCAGCTAGCGGTTAATTAATTTGACAGAGTATAATTCCCAGTCCCCATTAAATTAAATTAGTGGGTATGATGCCCAGCGGGTGTGGACTCAGTGTACATCTTGTTGCATGTATGTGTTCCTTGACCATGCGATCAAGGGTGTATACTGCTGTACAAAATGTAAGCACATTGTTTCCCTGGAAGCCCAGGTTCTGAATCTAGGGAAGCAGCTGTCAAAACTGAGAAGACTCTCCATACTAAAGGAGAGTTGGGATCGTACCTGGCAGGTGCTGGCAGGGGCCATCACAGAGGCGGGTGGAGACAAAGAGGTAAAGGCACCAGAACAGAGTAGTTGGGTGACAGTAAGGAAGGGTAGAAGGGAAATAGTCAAGGAGGCTGATCCTGGGCTGGAACATCCCAATAAGTACACCCCGTTGTTTGATATTGTGGAAACCAGTCAGGGACCAGCATCGCTGGAGCAGAGTGGCACCCCTAGCTGCCAGGGGAGTGAAAAGGAAAGACAGATTGTGGTGGTAGGGGACTAAATTCTTAGAAACACAGAGAGGGCAATCTGTCACAAAGACCTGAAGTGCCGAACTGCATGCTGTTTACCGGGCACCTGGGTTTGGCACATCACAGATCTGGTGGACAGATTATTGGGAGGGGCTGGGGAAGACCCAGCTGTCATGGTGCATGTGGGCACCAATGACAAAATTAGAGAAAGGTGGACTGTCCTAAAAAATATTTTATGGTTCTAGGAGCAAAATTGAAGACTAGGACCTCCAAGGTAGTATTCTCAGAAATAATACTGGTACCTCGAGCCACACCAGAGAGGCAGCGAGAGCTTAGGGAAGTCAACAAGTGGCTGAGGAGCTGGTGTAGAAAGGAGGGTTTTGGGTTCCTGGAGAACTGGGCTAATTTCTCAATTGGCTACGAGCTCTTTAGAAGGGACGGACTGCACCTAAATGGGAATGAGGATGGCCGACAAGCTAGAGGATCTTTTAAACTAGGCGGGGGGGGGTCTAGACTTAGAAATAGCCAGAGTGAAACAAAGTTCAGAGGGAAGCATTAGGGGCAGCAGTGATAGGCCAAATGAAGAACCAAAACCTGAGGTAAGTAGTGCAACAAATTGTGTATGCAACCGAGGAATACCCAACAAGAAACCAGTAGGCATCCGGACAAAACTACATGGCTTGTTCACTAATGCCAGGAGTCTGGCGGACAAGATGGGCTAGAGCTGCTACTATATGAAGAGGAGTTAGATTTTGTGGGAATTTCAGAGACTTGGTTTAATAGCTCTCATGATTGGCTGGCTACCATTCAGGGGTATTCCCTATATCGCAGGGACAGGGAGGGCAAAAAAGGGGGAGGGGTTTGCCTGTATATAAAAAATGACGTACAAGTAAATGTGAGGGATGACATTACTAGTGGATCAAGGGAGGAGGTTGAATCCTTATGGGTAGAGCTACAAAAGGAAGATACCAAGGGGAAAGTAATACTAGGAATATGCTACCAGAGGGAAGAGGGGGAGGTGGACCTCCTGTCACAGTTTGGAACTGCGGCAAAGATGGGAAGTGTCATTATAATAAGGGATTTTAATTATCCAGATATAGACTGGGCGGAAGGTACTGCACACTCAGCTAAGGCTCAACCTTTCCTAAATGTCCTGCAGGACAATTTCATGGGTCAGATGGTAAATACACCAACTAGAAAAAAAGCATTATTAGACCTTCTGATTACTAAAAACACAGAACTGATGAGGGCGTGGCCGGCCGAGCTCCAGCGTGGACGCATAGCAGAGAGCTCCGTTCCGACCGCCAGGGAAAAGACCAGATACAGCCGCAACAACAAGGAGACCAGAAGCCAAAATAACCCTCCCTGCTCCTAGGACATCCGTGACCACAGCGGAGATGTCCAAGCGCAGGAACGAGCCCACGCAAGTGGTTAAAATCCCGGATTACTTCTCCTCCATCTCCAGAGGCCTAAGGCAAGATGGCGCCGGCTCGAACAGGGAGCAGCATGCTGAGACGGACGCCGCGCTGACACAGGGAAAGACCCTACAGCAAGGTAACATCCACACCTACACACACCGGGACCCTCTGCCTGAGGACAACAGCCCCACAACCAGAAGCCCAGCCAAATCTAAGCCCCGCAGGGACTCCACGCCAGAACGGGATGACACAGGGGGCATGGAGGTGGGAGAAAATCAGGCTGACACTGAAACAGGGCCCCCTAGCAAAGCAGACCCGATTGCTATATTCCCCACAACGGGCCAGCCAGTGTCTGATGTAATGTTAAAGGAAATGCTGATGTCCCTCAGTGCCTCCCTGTCAGCGGACCTAGTAAGCAGTATTCAACAATGTCAGAAAGAAGTAGCTTCACTAGGAAAAAGAGTAAGCACGATGGAGGACAGATTGGGAGACTACACTACCTCCTTTAACCTATTAGTGGATGCCCACAACTCACATGAAGAGGAATTATTATGGATCAAGGACAAAATAGCAGACCTAGAGGACAGAAGCAGAAGACATAACATAAAAATAAGGGGAATACCAGAATCTGTCCCCAATCAGCAATTACAACAGTTTGCCCTGTCCCTATTCTCTACAATGGCCCCGGATTTAAACCCACACGATTTGATGATAGACAGAATACGTAGGGTGCCCAAACCCTCATTTCTGCCTGCAGAAACTCCCAGGGATGTGCTCTTAAAAATGCACTATTACCACACAAAAGAATTACTGATGTCCATCTACAGGAAAACTGGTAATCTCCCAGAACAATACTCCTCACTACAGC
This sequence comes from Glandirana rugosa, assembly GCA_018402905.1. Classification (NCBI taxonomy): domain Eukaryota; kingdom Metazoa; phylum Chordata; class Amphibia; order Anura; family Ranidae; genus Glandirana; species Glandirana rugosa. The sequence continues at coordinate 172,980 of BLSH010343088.1, forward strand.
TACTTCCTGACCTATCCAAACACACGCTGCAACGCAGACGCAACCTGGCTACCATCACCAAAGCCTTAAGAAATCACGCCATACCTCACAAATGGAGATACCCGGCCACTCTATCTATCACACATAATGGGGTCACAAAGTCAGTATCATCTCTAGAAGAGGGCCTATCTGCCTTGCGGGAATGGGGAATACTCCCAGACCCACCGCTGCCCAAGCAAAGCCCCCAGCACGTTCCACACTCTGATAATGATTGGCGCATAGTCTCCAAGAAGAAACCTCCCAAAAACCGTGATAGAAGGGGCTCAAATCAACAATCGCTCAAACAACGCAATTCCCCATCAGGTCACTAACCGGATACCTCCAGTTTGACACCCCTCCAATACCGGCAACCCCGGTTTTGTATCCAGATCGCATTGTTAGATCTTGTTCTCTTTTTACCTTTTATATGTTTCTATTGAAAAGCTCACATTTGTGGCTCTACACCACCCCTAACCCTCTCTTCCCTTGTTCGGTGCATGATATGGAGCCCAACGTCCGCCATGTCTTCGGCATCAAGATATCTGAATATCATCTGACAAATAGGATCCTGAACATCATGGACCAAGAAGCAACACACCTCCGCCTGAACCCAACCACAGAGCCACCCTTTGGACGAGTACGGAACTGTGAGTACGCAACTACACCCACCAATACGCTAAACACTCTTCCACCATGATAACATGCCTATCTCTTAATGCCAGAGGCCTCAATCACCCGGCCAAACGCTGCTCCATGTGGGAAGAGGCAGTCAGACTTAAAATTGACATATTAGCAATACAGGAAACCCACTTCCAGAAAGGTGCCACACTGAGGTGCACTCACAAGAACTACCCCAACATTTTTCTAGCCTGCGACTCCAAAAGCAAAAAGAAAGGCGTGCTACTCACAATCAGAGACTCACTGGCATTCTCCCTAAAAGATGCAATCTTGGACCAAGAGGGCCGATACATAATAGTCACCTGCAACATCAATGCCAAGCCCTTTACCTTAGTGACCCTCTATGCCCCGAACTCTCGCCAGCTGGGATTTCACAAAGCCCTTCTAAGGCAAATTACTAAAATCAAATACGGCCATCTCTTAATTTGTGGTGATTTCAACCTCACAGTTGATCCCAGCATAGACAGCACAAAACCATCCCCAGGAAGAAACATTTCCCTAAGAAACCTACTTCACACGGAAGAACTATATGACATTTGGAGGTGCCAACATGCATCAGAAAGAGACTTCACGTTTTTTTCTACAAGACATCGGAGCTACTCCCGCATAGACTTATTCGTGACTGACAAATGGTTATTACAACAAATCTCATCATCTAAGATCCACGCAATAACATGGTCTGACCATGCAGCTGTATCCATACAAATAGCAGAAAAGGGTGCCTCCCCCCCGACCCGCATCTGGCGCTGCAACACAGATTTACTACAAAATCCAAACACAACAAAAATTCTAAAAGACAAATTAACAGAATTTTTCTCCATCAATGCTCCCTCAGTAAACAATCCCTTCTCAATCTGGAATTCCCACAAAGCCTTCATAAGAGGCATATTGATTCAACAAAACGCTAGAGCAAGGAAGACACACAACTCTAAAATCAACACAATCATAGAAGAAATACATAAACTAGAAACACTCAACAAGCAGAACACCACACCTAAAACCACAAACACACTGCAATCCTTAAGAGAGGAGCTGCGTAAACTTCTACTACATCGCCACCTAGCTATCCTGAAACACACCAAAACCAACTACTACGCTAACGCAAACAGAGCAGGCAAACTCTTAGCGAGCAAACTCAAGACGACCCAAGCCAAGTCGAGAATCGCACACCTCACTCACCCAACTACAGGTCACAAGATAACTAACCCTCAAGAGATTGCGAACCAGCTCGCAACCTTTTATGGTGACCTATACAATTTAGCAACAGACTCCCACACCCCACAACCCACAGAACTAGCAATTGACACTTTCCTCCAAAAACTAGACCTCCCGTCTCTATCGCCTCTACAGCTCCAATAACTCAATGCCCCATTTACAAACAAGGAAATACAAGCCACAATAAAATCACTCGCTACAGGGAAATCACCGGGGCCAGACGGCCTCCCAAGTGAGTACTACCGCACATTCCAAGAAATCTTAACACCCCACCTTACCTCAATGTTTACCGAGGCAGCATCCCGCTCCGAATTTCCCCAAGAAATGCTTAAAGCGCATGTGATTGCACTACCCAAACCGGGGAAAGATCCTGCTATAGCAGCCAACTATAGACCAATATCTCTACTAAACGTAGACATAAAAATTTATGCTAAAGTCTTATCTCAACGATTAAATGAAATTTTACCAACCCTCGTAAGCAGCGACCAGATTGGGTTCATCAAGGGGAGACAGACCTCTGATGCTACCAGAAGGATCTTAAATATTATCAACTTTGCGGAACGCACACGAACGCCTTCTCTACTGCTCTCTATAGACGCAGAGAAGGCGTTCGACAGGGTGCACTGGAAATATATGACCAAGGTTTTATCAAAATTTGGCTTCACTGACCACATACTGTCAGCAATCCTCGTCATTTACGCTCACCCCACAGCACAAGTTTACACATCAGGTATGCTATCGGACCCCTTCCTAATCAATGATGGAACAAGACAAGGTTGCCCCCTATCACCCACCATATTCAATCTATTAATCGAACCCCTGGCAGCAGCCCTTAAATCCCACCCAAAACTTCACGGTTTCCATATAGGCACAAAAGACCACAAAATCACATTATTCGCGGATGATGTAATACTCTCCTTGACCAACCCAGCGACGTCACTCCCAGAGGCCCTCCAAATCCTGACCGAATCCAGCCAAATATCCTATGACAAAGTCAACTACTCTAAATCCCTCATCCTTAATTTAGGTATCAAAGAATCACTCAAATACTCCCTCCAAAAGCAACTTCCCTTCAAATGGAGCCCACACAGCATACCCTATCTAGGTATCTTCCTTTGCAGGAAAACATCTGAACTGCCAACACTAAACTTCCACCCACTTATTAACAAAATTCAAGCACAGTTGAAACAACAGGCCACTCAAGAGCTTTCCCGGGCAGGTAGACTAGCCTCATTCAAAATGATGATTTTACCCCAAATCTTATACCTTTTCAGAACGCTACCCATTCCCATACCCCTACACCTTATAAACCCCATATCAAAACTACTAAACAACTATGTCTGGAAAGGCAAAAAAGCCAGATGCTCCCAAGAAAAACAAATTGCCCACAAACTAGATGGGGGAGCGGGCTGGGTAAATCTGAAGGACTACTACCTTGCAGTCCGAATGGATCAACTAAAACACTGGTTCCAAAATAACACCCAAACACCTTGGATAGAAATGGAACTAGCCCTGACCTCTGCCAAAACCCCTCAAGGCCTTCTCATAGGTGACACCTGGAAACCATGGAACCTCACCTCTATCCCCCTAACTACTCAGGCCTCAATCCTAGCCTGGAGATCTTTAAATTCGCAAACAACAAGTGAGAATCAAAGTCTGTACGTCACATACCCAATACAAATCCTTGAATAAGTCATCCCAATGCTAAACACAACACCATTACAGTCTGCAGGCCTAAAACAGATAAAAGACCTGATGTACAAGGACAGCATAAAACACATAAATACCCTCTTATCAGAATACAATATCCCGAGAGAACATTACTTCACCTGTGCTCGGATTATATCCTTCCTCTCCAAGCACCCCCCCCCCCCCCAAAATAACTCTACCAAAACACATACGAGAATTCCTCACTTCAACACAACTAGGGAAAAAAGGGATATCACTCTTCTACAACGCACTACACAACAAGAAAACGATTGATGTCTCTGGGGACCTGAAAACATGGGAGTTAGATCTGAAGACATGCTTCACTGCAGAACAATGGCGCTCTGCACTCCATTCTATCTACATGGCATCTAAGTGTACCTCACACTGGGAAATGACTATAAAAATTACCCACAGATGGTACTACACACCACATAGAATAGCCACCTTTACTAAAGCAACCTCACCCCTATGTTGGAGAGGTTGTGGTCAAATAGGCAACCTCACCCACATACTCTGGAGCTGCCCAAGCCTCAGAAGTTTCTGGTCCTAGGTTTTCAGACACATTGCAACATTAACAGGTATCCTCAAACAACCCTATCCATCTCTGGCAATTCTTAACCCAAAGAGTTGTAGTTACCCATATATTACTAGCAGCAAGACAAACAATCCTCAGGAAGTGGAAAACAAATATAGCACCTAATTTGTCAGAAGTAACAACCTTAGTACATCACAACTACATCTGTGAACGCACCATAGCCTACAAAAACTCATCAGGAGCTACATTCCACAAAAAATGGGAAATATGGCCCAAAATGAATATCTAACCAATAACATGGACATTCTTGCACCGAACTTCCCCTTCTCCCTTCACTTACTCATCACCTCTAACTTACACCACCCCAACCTTACTTATCTCTCTTCACCACCTATCCCCCCCTCATCACTCAGTTACTGCTAAAACACCGCCCTAATCTATTTGTCAACATTCCTACCACTATTACACCATGTGAGCAATTGTTGTTGTTCCTCATACCTCCCCAGGCTCCATGGACGCATGGATCCTGGGTACTCCACTTATGAACTGATGATCCTATACCTAACCTTGACCCACCCCAGGAAGATGCCATGTTCAGGCGGCGGGATGCCCTGCACCCTCGGACACAAATGTGCTCCCAATGGGGTGCCCGAGGGGGCAGAAGCGGTCCCTGTAGTCGGTACCCATGACGGCATGTGCACCCTGATAACACAAACATAGATGCAATCCCATCTACGCAAACCCACATAGTGAACACACGTGTACCAGTGGATTAACATAACGATACCCCTAAGAACAACAACAATATAAACCTCTGTAAGAAATGTTTCTTCCATTTTATTATTATCTCGTTGAATACTCATGGTCATACCATTACAATGTTCTACCTCGTCTATATGACTATTGTTACCCATGAGACTTATGTCTTTGTTTATTGTACCACGAAATTTCGATAAAATTGATTTGAAAAAAAAAACACAGAACTGATCACAGACGTGGAAGTAAGGGGCAATCTAGGAAATAGCAATCACAGGTCAATTTGTTTCAGTGTAAGTCACACAAATAGGAAACATAAAGGGAATACAAAGACACTGAATTTTAAGAGATCCAACTTCCATAAACTACGCTCCTTGCTGGAAGATGTTAATTGGGATAAAATTCTAGGAACAATGAATACGGAGGAAAAATGCTTCAAGGACATACTAAACAAAGGTATTAGCCAGTGTATCCCAATGGGAAATAAATTTAGATGAGCTAATAAAAACCAGGGTGGCTTAACTCCGACATGCAATAAGGAATGTAAGGGTGCAATCAGGGCGGCTATGATAGAGCATGAAAGACACATAGCTGAGGAGAGTAAAACGAATCTCAAGAAATTCTTTAAGTATATAAATAGTAAGAGAGGGAGGTCAGATCATATTGGCCCCATAAAAAAATGATGAAGGGAATCTGGTTACCAGGGATGAAGAGACGGCAAAGGTGTTAAACTTATTTTTCTCCTCAGTATTCCCGAAGGAAACAGGTGGCTCAAGTTTTCAAAACTATAATGTAGGACCTCACGACTAGTCAAATATGGCACCCTCATGGCTAACTGAGGATAAAATTAGGAATAGACTTGAAAAACTTAACGTTAATAAGTCACCGGGACCAGACAGCTTGCACCCGAGGGTCCTTAAGGAACTCAGTCAAAAAATTGCCAGATCACTGTACCTAATTTTTAAAAACAGTCTACTGGCACTTCCGGTTCTGGCGCCCCATGTAAGGGACAAAGAAGCCAGAGCTCCGCAAAGCCCGCAGCCACAAATCGCCATAAAAAACCCTAGCACAGCTCCCGCTGCGATGGACGATCCTCTCCCACATCCCCACACTCCGCTGCATGGAGCAGTACCTCTCATGGCAGCACTCCCGTTCAGGCTCCTGATCGAGGTGATCTTCTCCTGCTCCCTCTCCCACAGAAGCAAACATAGCCGCCACAGCGCAGCCCTCATCACCTCTGAGGGGCGAACACCAGCATCACAAGACCAGCAATACCGGCAACAGCGAGGCAGGTGAGCGCATGGAAACCAGGGGGATGGAGAACACTGAGTAACAGGGCTCATATGAAAAGATAGCCGCTATATTATCCCCCACCATTACTGCTGAAGTGGACAAGGCCATAGCTGCTGGGATCCCGCAGTTGAGGCATGAACTCTGGGAACACACACAGAGGCTGAACGAGGCCGAGCAGCGGATTTCCTCACTTGAGGACGATCAATACCAGATGCACGCTGCCATGGAGAAATACTCCCAGGCCCAACAACATCTTCATGATAAAAGGGAAGAATTAGAGAGCAGGTCTAGGAGGAACAACCTAAGAATAATTGGCCTCCCAGAGTCATACAAGCCCAGCGCGCTGATGGACATATGCTCTAACATTCTTCCTGAGACCCTGGGAGTCTGCCACAAATGCATAGCGGAGAGGGCCCACCATGTCAGGACACTCACAAATGACTGCAAGAAACCTCGACCAGTAATTGTAAAGTATCTCAATTACACTGATCGCCAAGATGTCCTCCAAAGCTTCAGGAAAGCCAGATCTGTCGCAATCGATGGACACAAACTGCTAATCTTTGCAGACTATTCGGCGGAGGTGTCCCGCAAATGGAAAAAGTTCCAATCAGTCTGCTCAGAGCTTTTCAAAAGGGGCATCCAATTCACCCTGGCATACCCGGCGATCCTCCGACTACAAGCTCCGGATGGTGAGCAATATACCTTTCACGCACCAGAAAAAGCAGGGTCCTTCCTACAGGCCCTAAAGCCCAGGGATACGGCACCCGAAACGTATGCTGAGAAGGTTAAACAGGGACCATGAGACCAGAGGAGCCCCAGAAAGGGCTCAGCAAAACGATTGAAACCCACCTTCTCAGAGGACACAATGTAAGTCTGGTGAAAGATGTGGACCCTTTAACCCGGCACAACTACAGGCCGTACGACTCCTCAGACCTCCATGGAGCAGGCCACCATACAACGCTCAGCTCTCTCCCCTGGGTATCGTATACTCTACAAGCTGTTATGTGTTTTAATAATGTTCCTCTTTGGGCAGAAATTCTGCCCCGGTTCCATACTTTATGCTAGCTTTTGACCGCATGACAAACTCCCCTGACAGCCACCTCTGTCAAAGCGATGGCCTATGCCTTGCTGTTTGGGTCATCCACCCTGATCTCATTTCTGATCAATCGGGGGCTGCCTGCCATTCATCACACTCTCTCTATCGCTCTTGTGTGCTGGCGGATTCACTGGCAGTGGATTGACATGCAGAAAAAAAGCAAAGTCCCTTGCTGATATGTTTAGTTATGTTTTTTCCACCCCTACCCCTCCTGCTCCTTTCCTTCCCCTTCACCTTTACTCAATGGGGTCATTGAAACAAATACAACATGGAAAATCCAGATCTGCACCACAGCTATTCCAGTTCCTATCCCACTGTTGGTTCCACGCCAAACCCAACCATCTCCCAGATCCACCCACCCCTAAGATCCCCGCAAAAACAAATGAAAATATTAAGGCACCTTAAGAAACTAAAAACTGATATCGCTCTGCTTCAAGAGACTCATCTATCCATTGACGATTTCTCTAGAATGCAGAAGCTTTGGGTAGGTAGAGTGTTAGGCTCGGAAGCTGAGGGACGCAAAGCAAGGGTCCTCATACTACTACACAAAAATCTTGTCTATGATCTCATCTCTGAAAACAAAGACAAATCAGGCAGACTGATCTCCATTCACATCAAATTCCCCAAACAAGACATGCTAATCACAAACATCTACGCTCCTAACTCACCTTACAAACATTACTTTAGCGGCCTAGCACCCTGTCTCCTTAATACCCCCCAAACCCCACATTCAATAGGAGGAAACTTCATCATGGCTCTCAGCAACAAAGAAGACAGATCCCCCACCCCCGACAGGCCAACCAACCCCACCTGTGACAAACCCACCCATCTCCACAATATGGTTAAGGCTCTAAACCTAGTAGACCCATGGCACCTCTCCCATCCTCTGGAGAGGGAATACACTTTCCATTCACAAGCCCATGGATCTTTCGCTAGACTCGACTACCTATTGTGCACCCCCTCGCTTCTCCCACACATACGAGAATCAACAATACAGGACCTAGTTATCTCTGGCCACGCCCCTATATCGGTGGACCTAGATGACCTCCAAACCCCCCTAGGAACCCCCCAGTGGAGATTCCCAGGTTACTTAACTCACAACACAAATTTCAAAAGGATGTTACAGGAGGCATGGCCTGAGTATGCCACGACCAACGCTATACATGATACCAACCCCAACCTCTTTTGGGAGGCAGGTAAGGCATTTCTTCGAGGTAAGATCATAGCCTTTGTCACCTCATATAAGAAATCATCTCAAAAAAGATACCAGGAAGCCAGCAAACAACTAAGGATAGCCCAGTCTAACCTCAATGCCCACTACACCCCCCCTGAATCTGGACACTTGGCAGGAATCCATGAACACATGGAACACATGAAATCTTCCCACTCCCAACTCCAATACCATAAATTTGGCAATAAAGCAGGAAAATTGCTTGCCAGGCTAAGCAAGAGACCTTACCTACCCATACATATTACATCCCTAAAAAATCCAGAGGGCGCATTAGCCACGTCCCCCACATGCTCATCAAAAACCTAGAAAATTTCTACACTAACTTATATGCCAATGACCCCGTAGAGGTGGCGACCAGGGGGCTAGATTCCACTACCCTGCCCCAAATAGACCCAGACAGCTTACAAGCCCTCAATGCCCCAATCTCATTAGAGAAAATTCTAGACACAATCAAAAACCTAGCAAACGGGAAGGCACCAGGTCTGGATGACCTCTTCCTGGAATTCTTTAAAATTACCAAAGACATGATTGCTCCCACTCTGCTGGGGGTATATAATGGTACATGGGAGTCCCAACAGGACATCAGGCCCATATAAAGCTCATAGCCAAAAAGGGCAAAGGCCCCACCGACCCAGCTACGTATCGACCAATTTCCCTGTTGAACGTTGATTCCAAAATCCTCTCTAAAATTGTTGCCTCTCGCCTAGCCAACATAATGCCCTCCATAATACACCCAGCACAAGCAGAATTCACTAAAGGAAGGTCCGCTTCATCCAAAGTATTAGCGGCCCTAGAACACGCCAAGCTCCATGATACAGAGGACCTAGCAATTATAACATTAGATGCCAAAAAGGCCTTCAACAACGTTAGTTTTCACTGGCTTTCCCTAGTAATGCAAAAATTCGGCTTCAGGGGACAAATATACCACCTAGTCCAGAGCATCTACTCAGCACCATCAGCCAGAGTAGTGGCAGCGGGTCTCCACTCGGGTCCCATAGCTCTCCACAAGGGAACCAGGCAAGGCTGTCCACTCTCCCCACTCCTGTTCAATTTGGCTATAGAGCCCCTCTCAAGGTACTTAAACATGGTTGCACCATTACATGGAATCCCCTTCGGCCAAGAGGAGTTGCGAGTCACCCTCTTCGCAGGCGACATACTCATATTCACTTCCTCACCCCACACAGATATACAATGCATACAATCCACTTTCAATGCTTTTCATAAATGCTCTGGACTCTAAATTAATTTCAATAAAAGCGAAGTGTTGCCACTGGGAACCCTCCACTCTCAGACCTGGTATTCCTCCTCTCCGTTCCTCATCAATTGAAGCGCCATCACCTACCTGGGAATAAAAATTGGGAGAGAGCCCTCATCCCTTTATTCACTTAACTACCCCTCACTGATCTCCAAGATTGTGGGCGAACTGGAGACCTGGGCCAACCTCCCTCTCTTTCTCTTTTTTTTTTTTTTTTTTTAAATTGTTTTTATCAAATTGGTAAGGCCTTAATGTATGGGCCCATAATATTAGCTCCGGATAGAAAGGGGTCAACAATGAGATTTAATATGGATGAGTGCAGGACTCATCTATGTTGAACTAGGCCGTTTCCCCCTTTTTTATTTATAATTTTGGTAATTTTACTATTGTCTTCATTGTAAACATATTACCAGTTTTTCTTTATTTTTAAATTTCAATAATTTTTATTAAGAGTTATAGTGTTACAGAATAAACAACATGCTCAGTACAATAAACACACAGATGTTCCGTCTGGCAACAAAAGAATGAAGTAATGCTATTACCCAATGAACCATCCTGGGTGAATGAATAGATATATCAAACAACTTGATGGGTATAGCCGTTAATGCAAACTTTTAGAATAGTACCAGACGGGGGAGGGGGAAAGGGTATGGGGGGGGGTACCAGTGTTCCAGTCTATCGATGAGTGATTCCAGGGAGTTAGGCTTTGATGGTGCACTTCGGGTGGGAAAGCCAAGGTTCCCAAGTAGATAGAAATGTAGGTAGTGACAGGTTTTTGCTTGCTAGCATTTTTTCCATTTCACACTGCAGATTTAGGTCTGCAATTGTTGCTTGGAGGGAGGGAGGATCAGGGGATTTCCACTTCCTGGTAATATTTAGTTTGGCGGCCAGTAGTATGTGTATTATGACTGTCCTATATTTCCCAGGGAAGTTGTCTAAGTTTAGGTGCAGGATTGCAAGTTCAGGGTTAGGGAGTAGTGGATTTTGTGTGATAGAGGAAATCAGGGCAAAGATTTGTTTCCAGAATGTGGTTAGCATTTTACAGGACCAGAGGATGTGGGAAAGGGATCCGATGGAACCACATTCTCTCCAACATGTGTTAGGGGAGTTTGGGTATATTTTAGATAGTCTGTAAGGAGTGAGATACCACCTATGAGTAGTTTTATGAAATAGTTCCCAATGATTACTGCAATGGGAAGCTTTGTGTATAGGTATGATTTGTTCCATTGGTCTATTGTTGTGGTTCTGTTCAGTTCTATATCCCATTTCAGTTGTGAGGGAGGTTGCTGTTGTGAGTACTTCTCTAGGAGGAAGTTATAGATTGTGGAGATGCTGTGTTTTGGGTGGGTTGGTTGGGATATAAATAAGTGGATCGGTGCTGGGATGGACGCCGAGGGCGGAAGGTTCAAGGTTTGCATAAGGTGGGCAATTCTGGAGTAGTTGTATTGTTCTGACTGTGGTAGGTTAAATTGCTTGTGTAGGGTCGTAAATGGTTGGAGGGACATATTTGGTTTTATGTCTTTTATGTGATGTATACCCAAGGAAGACCATCTCCTCAATGAGATATCTGGGATTAAGGTTTCTATGGCCGAGAGTGGGATGAGATATTTTTGAAGGGGATGCCTGGGAGACTCAGATGATGGAAGGCTTTGCCAAGCTTGGAAAGAGGCTTTTAGAGTAGGGGGAAGCATCGATTGTGGCAATTTTATGCCAGCTGACAAGAGTAGGAGTGAGTTTGTTAATTTATTGGTAGAAGGGCCGTTGGTCTCCAGCAGAGACCAGGGTTTGTTGCTGGTGGGGTGCCACCAATAGTATATTTGATCCAGAGCCGCCGCCTTAAAGTAGGTTTGGATGTGAGGCATACCAGTGCCTCCTTTGTAGTGGGGCCGTATGAGTGTGTTGCAGGGAGCTCGGGGGGGTTTGTTTGCCCAGATGAACTGCGATATCATTTTTTGCATCGTGTGAAAGAAGGATTGGGGGATTGGGATGATGAGAGTTCGGAAAAGGTAGAGTAGTTTGGGCAGAATCAGCATTTTGAATGCAGCGATTGTTCCTAACGTAGAGAAGTATTGAGATCGTACTTCTTTGAAGAGTTTTGGAAGCTGTTTCAGGAATGTTTTGTAGTTAAATTCAAATAATTTGTGAGGCGAAGGTGTTAGACTAATACCTAGGTAGGGAATGGACTGGTCCAACCAAACGTAGGGTAGTGTTCTTTTTAGATGAACGGCCAAATTTACAGGAATGTTGAGAGGAAGGATGGTAGATTTAGTCGAGTTCAATTTATAGTAGGATATCAGGGAGAATTGGTGGAGAGTTTGCTGAATTGCGGGAAGTGAACGTTTTGGTTGAGAGAACATAAGTATCGTGTCATCTGCAAAAAGACTTATCTTATTTTCTGTTCCTGAGGGGGAGATGCCTTGGATATTCTGATCTTGTCTTATTTTAGTTGCTAGGGGCTCCATTAAGAGGGCAAAGATAATAGGGGATAGGGGGCATCCCTGGCGGGTGCCATTAGAGATCTGGAGTGGTTTGGAGAGCATTCCGTCAGTCAGAATTCTGGCAGAGGGGTTGGAGTACAGGGCCAGGATAGCGTCTAAAAACCTACCCTCAATACCAAATTTGAGGAGGACCTCCCTGAGGAAACCCCAGTGGACCCTGTCGAACGCCTTCTCTGCGTCCAGGGATAGGAGCAGAGAATGCGTTCGGTTTTCTGTGATCTGGTGGATTAAATTAATCATTCTCCTGGTGGCGTCGGGGGTTTGTCTGTTCGGAACAAAGCCAACTTGGTCCGGGTGGATCAGGTCGGGGAGTAGGTATTGAAGTCGGGAGGCCAGGATCTTAGCAAAAAGTTTGATGTCTGTGTTGAGGAGTGAAATTGGTCTGTAGCTAGCAGTGGTGGTTGGATCTTTACCTGGTTTTGGAATTGTTACTATGGTGGATTTCAACATTTCAAGAGGGTAGGAGGCAGAAGAGGCAGCAGCATTAAAGATGGCGGCGAGTTTGGGTGAAAGGAGCTCCTTGAGCACCTTATAAAATTCATTACAGTATCCGTCTTCCCCCGGAGCTTTGTTGCTTGGGAGGGAATGGATTGTCTTCTCCACTTCCAGTGATGAGAAGGGAATTGCTAAGTGTTCTAGTTGCTCGGGGGAGACTTTGGGTAGATTTACTGAGTTGAGAAACTCCTGTATCTGGGACAGAGTCGGTTGCGGTGTTTGTGGGTCCTCTTTAAGATTATACAGGGCGTAGTAATAGTCGCTAAATGCGTCTGCAATTTCTTGTGGGTTGGTCAAAGGCTTCTGGGCTGTGGGGTGGTGGATCAAGGAGATTTTAGCCTTTGAGGATGGGGGTTTGGATAAACGGGCCAAGAGGGCGCTTGGTTTGTTATTCAGGGCATAGTAATTTGCTTTTTTTTTTCTTAAGCTCAATTTCATATTTGTAGGTGAGGATGGATCTAAGCTTGTTTCTCCATATATTGAGTTCTGTGGTTGTTTGTGGAGAGGGTTGTTGCTTATTTATTTTCTCCAGGTGGTCAATTTTGGTAAGAGCCTCGTCAATCTGCTGATTCCTCTGCCTCCTAGTAATAGCGCTTAGTTTCATTAAAACTCCTCGCATATAAGCTTTGTAAGTCAGCCATAAAGTAAAACAGTTCACATTGGGGGTTTCGTTTAGCTCAAAAAAACCTGGTGCTCTTCCTTAATGGTACGAATGTTGGCAGGGTCCGCTAGTAGTGATGGGTTAAGTCTCCAGGAGTTCGTGACGGTTTTCAAACGAGGGCCCACAGTGATGGAAATGGGAGAGTGGTCTGACCAGGATATGGGGCCAATAGACGAGTCTGATATTTCTTGAAGAGTTCTTTTATCAACGAGAAAAAAGTCTATCCGGGAGTATGAGAGTTGGGAATGTGAAAAGAAGGAGAAATCAGTTTCTGATCCATGTTGGCATCTCCAAACATCGTACAGTCCGAGAGAGCAGATGAGTGGGTTGAGGGCCGGTCTGCGGTGTCGGGTGGTGGGCTTGGCGTCTAGTGATGGGTCTCCTATTAAGTTAAAGTCTCCTCCTATGATAGTCCTAGAAGCTGTGTTTAAGGGTATTTTGTTGCAAAGTTTTTTGAAAAAACGGAGGGGGTGTTTATTCGGTCCGTATATGTTCACAATGGTAAAAGGGGTATTGTTCAATACACATGAGAGGATGATGTATCTTCCAAAGGGGTCCATCGTAGTTTGTTGTACTGAGATGGTTAGGGAGTCCCTCATGGCTATGAGAACCCCCTTCTTCTTTTTATTTCCAGAGGCCAGAAAGATTTGTTTGTAGTTTGCCAATGTAAATTGGGGGGTCTTTTGGGCAGAGAAGTGGGTCTCCTGGGCCATGATTATATCGGCCTTTACTTTGTTCGCTTCTTTGGCTAGTAAGGATCTTTTGTACGGAGAGTTGAGACCTCTGACATTCAGAGATAGGATTTTAAGTGGCATCGTGCAGCCTGTTAGTGTTGCAGGAGGCTGATGTGTATTAGAATTTTCTTTTTAAATGGTGTGGGAACAATGCTGGTACCCAGGTATTATGAGTAAAAAAGGGGAGACCGAGAGGGAGGGGTCCCGGTCTCAGGGCGCAGTTTTCCTGCTGCGCTCAAAAAGAAGGGCAGGTGGGGGTGCAAGGTCTACCAACAAAAACTGGAGGGTGAGACCAAGTCAAACAGTTCAGGCAAATGGCACCGCTGAGTGGAGTCCTGGGCTTTCGGCATCAGTTGGTGCGGGGACAACCGGGTAGGGTGGATCTCTTCATCCCGTCTGTTGCAGCTCGTTGGTGTCCATGGGGGGGTTGTAGCGTTCCTGGTCGGTGGGGAAGTCTTGTGGTAGAATATGCCACGTTTGCAGGAGACGGAGGCCCTCTTGTAGTGTACGTGCTACAAAAGTTTTGTTAAGGTGAGTAATCAAGAGCTTGTTCGGAAAGCCCCATTTGAAAGGTATCTTGTGGTTAAGCAGAGCTTTCGTTATGGTGGCTAACTGGCGTCGATTTTCCAGCGTAGTTTTTGAAAGATCCGCGCATAGTTGGATATCGTTAAAGGGGTCTGGCAGTCTATTGCTCCTCCTTGCTGCGTACATAACTCTTTCCTTGGTGTTGAAAAAGTGTATACGGGCCAGTACGTCCCTGGGGGTGGACGGGGGGAGATGCGAAGGTTTCGGCAGTCTGTGCGCTCTGTCGATTTCCAGTTCTCTATCCGTCAGATCCGGAATGAGTGCCCGCATCAGAGATTATAGGAAGGTTTTCAGATCTGATTGTTGGATCGACTCTGGTACATTTCGAAAATTGATATTATTTCTGTGTGAACGATCTTCTAGATCTGCTAGTTTGAGATGGATCAGTTGAATATCTTCTTCATGTGATGTGATCGCGTCCACCATTTCGTTGTGAGCTCTTGGAAGTTCTCCGACCGCTTTTTCTATGGTCTGGATGCGTTGCTCATGTTTCTGTACCATGGACAACAGGGGGGAGAGTACTGATGAAAGGTCTAGGTGCAGAGTGTGTCTTAAGGATAACAGCATATCTTTCATGACCTGTTCAGAAACAGGTTTGTCAGACACGGAGAGGTCATCCAGGGCTGGCTTAGCGTGGGACGAAGGGATCATCGGTTCGTTCGTAGGAAAGAGCGAGTGCCCGAACGATGCTTCAGTCAGAACGATCGAACGGGCGATTTCGGGCTCTTCCGTTCTAAGTCTAGATTTCGCCAGACTCGAAGTAGTTGGGGAGGGTGGGGGAGACAACTCACCCGAGGCACCTGGAGGAGTGGAGGATCCATGTAGTTCCCTCGAGGGTGAGGAGAGAATTGTGGCTGTGTCTCCTGCTGTGGGAGCAGCGCCATCTTGGGTCCTCATGCGGCCTGGAGCTGGATAGAAATCTGTCAATTTCCTAGGAGCTTTAAAGTCTTTTCTTCTTTTGGACATTCCTGGAGGTGCTAGAAGAGATCAGGTATATGTGGAGTAGTTGAAAGTCCCGTTGTCGGTCGTGGATCAGTCGTTTTTAGCCGTTTAGCACAGGAGCTGTGGAGTTAGGCAGCCATTCAGCAGTGTCGTCAGGCCACGCCCCCCTCCCCCTCTTTCTCTTTGGGAGATGCTCATTATTCAAGATGGTATGTTTTGTGTGCCTTCTTTACCGACTCTAAACCCTGCCAGTGTTGCTAAAACACAAGGACATGCAAAAGATTAACTAGGCAGCTACAGCCTTTATCTGGTGCAACAGAAAACCTAGAATAGCCTTAACTAAACATTATCTCCCGAAGGGCAAGGGGGAGCAAACTTCCCCAACATCAGAGCCTACAACCTCTCCTGCCTGCTCTGAGTGGGACTGGACTGGATTCTCCATGCCTCCAAATATATTAATTATAATTTAGAATCTGCTATGGTTCACCCCTATATTCTAGCAGCGTAACTTCATAGCACATTGAAAGCAGTTCAGACCATATCAAGAACAATCTGCTCTTTAGAGACACTATAATTGCCTGGAGAGAGTCCAGGAAGAAGTTAGGTCTATCTCCCCATGTCTCCAATCACTTACCTATTCAGGGTAACCCAATGTTCCCTTTAGGGCTCCAATACGAGCTACGAGCCCTTCTTAAAATGGAGAGACAAGGGGCTGGTCAATATCGCATCCCTGTACCAATTGGAAACGGGAGCTCTCAAACCTTTTTCCTTAACTGCAGAAGTCTTCCATCTACCCCACCAACACTATCTATAGGTTTCTCAGATAGCGGCCTTTGTCAGCAAAACTTGGACAAGGTCAAGCGTTTCCACAACACTTTCTTGGACAGACTCATAAAGGATCAACGCTATGCTATCTCAGACCTCTACCACCCGTTAAACTCTGTCTTCAGGAAACCGCTCCACCACAGCTCTGTGAAGTTGTGGCTGAGGGATCTACCGACGCCTGCCACCGTGGATAACATCCTGGAAGGATACAACTCTGTGAGGAAACTTGTTACCAATGAGGTCTGGAGAGAGACACAATTAAAAATAATGCACAGAACATACTTTCCTTTCTCAGCAGGACACCCTCCCCATAGGAAATCAGCATGCTCATTTTGCTTTGCGGCAAAACCTACACTTTGGCTATGCCTTCCTATAGCAAGCTTCTGGTCCCAACTCCTGTCCTTCATCTTTGGAGTAACCAACTGCCAACTTGACAAAAATCCCATATGTCTTATATTCGGAGATCCCAAATCGCTCACTCTGGCCCCGGGATCCCCACCCTCGGGACTCCAGGGCCACCGACAATGGATCCTCCTAGCTCTGCTGGTTGCCCACATAAACATCCTCCAGCATTGGATTTCCTCCTATCTTCCAACTCTGTCAGAGACAAAACGTGATCTCAAAACTCTATTGTGCCATGAACAATTGGATATCATGCTACAAAATGACTGGGACAACGATAATCTCAACAAAAGATGGTCCTCTTTCATTGAAAAATGCCTAACTCCTTCGGAACAATCATCCCTATCCTCCCCCATCACCTTCAAATGGAGCAGATATCTGTCAAGAACCTCTCCCTCCAAGGGTTAATCCATCTTGCTTGTCTGCACTCTTTCATGGCTCGAAAGCCCCACCACCTCTAATTCTATGAAGGACTTATACATAAACAATACTCAGTTCATGGTTACTAGTACTATTTGCTCATTATGTACTGTACATTATGTTCTCCCCCTCCCACAATTTATGTGGTTACTGCACTTTTTATATTGCCTTTGTACCCTTTCCCCATTCTGTAACCCTACAAAATTCAATAAAATATATGTAAAAAAAAACAGTTTACTGACTGGTATGGTACCAGTTGATTGGAGAAAAGCCAATGCAGCAACAATATATAAAAAAGACCAAGATATATCACTGGAAACTACAGGCCAGTTAGCTTAACACCAATAATATACAAGCTCTTGGAGGGAATAATAAGGGATTATATACAAGATTATGGTAATGAAAACAGTATCATTAGCAGTAATGAGCACGGTTTCATGAAGAATCGCTCATACCAAACCAATCTATTAACCTTCTCTGAGGAGGTGAGCTGCCATCTAGATAAAGGAAGGCCCGTTGATGTGGTGTATCTAGATTTTGCAAAAACATTTGATACAGTTCCCCATAAACGCTTAATGTACAAACTAAGGTCTGTCGGCATGGATCAAAGGGTGAGTAAATGGATTGAAAACTGGTTACAGGGGAGAGTCCAGAGGGTGGGGATAAACAGGGCAATAATTTCTCCACAGGATGTGGAAACCTTGCAAGATCTGAACAAATTAAAGGGGTGGGCAGATAAGTGGCAAATGAGGTTTAATTAAAAAAATGTAAAATAATGCATTTGGGTACCAATAATATGAATTCAAACTACTCCCTAGAGGGAGAGCCACTGGGGGAATCTAGGATGGAAAAAGGACCTAGGGGTCCTAGTAGAGGACAGGCTCAGCAATGGCATGCAATGCCAAGCTGCAGCAAGCAAACCCAACAAAATAGTGGCATGCATCAAAAAGGGGATAAACTCCAGGGATAAATCAATAATTCTCCCCTTCAACAAGTCTCTGGTGAGGGCGCACTTGGAGTATGCCATCTGGGCACCAGTACTCAGAAAGGATGTCCTGGAACTAGAAAGGGATCAGAGAAGGGCAACAAAGCTAATTAAGGGACTGAAGGATCTTAGTTATGAGGAAAGATTACAAGCACTGAACTTATTCTCTTTGGAGAAGAGACGCTTGAGAGGGGATATGATTTCAATGTACAAATACTGTACTGGTGACCCCACAATAGGGACACAACTATTCCGCTCAAGGGAGCACACAAAGACACGCAGCCATTCATTAAAATTAGAGGAAAGGCAGTTTAACCTTAAGCTGCATAGAGGGTGCTTTACATTAAGAGCAGCAAGGATGTGGAATTCTCTTCCTCAAACAGTGGTTTCAGCTGGGAGCATAGATAATTTAAAATAAAAACTATTAGATGGGCACCTAAGGGACCACAACATTGAGGGATATACAATGTAATACTGACATAAAAGCACACACATAGGTTGGACTTGATGGACTTGTGTCTTTTTTCATCCTCACTAACTATGTAACTATGTGAGGCACATACACTGCTTGTGAAGATGGCGGATGTGTGAGACCTCAGCTCTGATCCCTGTCTCTTCATCCATGACTCCTGCACTGGTACAATAACTTTTACAGCCCCAGGAGCCACATCATCCACACCCAGACCTGCACAGGCATCCCATGGGCAAAATTGGATACCAGAAACACATCTACAGAGGGTATAATCTGCTGCCACAGCTCCGGCCTACACAGATCATGGAGCGCTTCCTGCTTAGACCACAATCCCTGGCCTCAAGTAGCCCAGCTGATCCGCCGTACCCTGCTGACCTACTTGCATCAGCTGAAGGTATGTTGCACAATGACCACCCACCTTATATGCCAGAACCCACAGCGATTGTAATGGTGGCAATGCTTGATTTAAAGCTACATGCCCTGCTACAAGATCTGACTCACAATATCACTAAAGAAGTTGGGAAAATTACTCAGGAACTTAGAGGAGAAATTGGTAAATTGGGGGAAAGTACTGATATACTGGAAAACAAATTTGATGAACTGGTTCAAGTTCAATAAGTTTTTATTGGTCTTTGAAGACAATTTAATATAAAGGCACTTGTTATCACATTTCTTTGCTGGTGCAACCAGTTGTTGTTATTGTTGCTTTTACATAATAGATGAGGTATTCAAGAATATATCAATTACAAAATATATAGTTAGAGTTGAGCAAACACCTGGATATTCGGGTTCGGTGGGTTCGGCCGGACTTCAGGAAAAAGTCAGGGTTTGGTACCGAACTTGACCCGAACTTTACCCCGAACCCCATTGAAGTCAATGGGGACCCAAACTTTTCGGCAAAAAAATGACTGTAAAAAAGTCCTGGAAAGTGCTAGAGGGCTGCAAAAGGAAGTAAAATGATTTTAGAACAATAATCTGTCCCTTACAGCAACAGCAGGAACCTGACCCTATAGGAGTAGGCAATGATTTTAGAACAATAATCTGTCCCTTACAGCAACAGTTCTGACCCTATAGAACTAGAAGATAATTTTAGAACAATAATCTGTTTCTCTAAGCAGTAGACTCTACCTAGTCCAGTCAGATCATTCTGTAATGCAGGATGAAATGTTATTAGATCTGCAATCTGTCCCTAAAAGCAGTAGTAGCAGTAATCTCTACCTAGTCCACAATCAGATCGTTCTGTAATGCAGGATGAGATGTTATTATAACTGCAAACTGTCCCTCACAGCGCCGGCAGCATCCTCTCCCTACTCTACCCAGAGAGCATGTGACATGCAGCACTAAGTGACTCCAGCTTATAAAGAGGCTGGGTCACATGATGCACTGGCCAATCACAGCCATGCCATTAGTAAGCATGGGTGTGATGGCTTCTAAGGGAAACCAGTGAAATGCTTGTTGATTGGCTGCCCTGCAGCTATTCAACATGTGTGATTAAATACCCAAACCCCGAACCCAAACTTTTTTTCAAATGTCCAGGTTCGAGTCCGGGTCACGGACACCCCAAAGTTCGGTACGGACCCGAACTTTACAGTTCTGGTTCACTCAACTCTATATATAATACCTATAGTACAAGTTAATTGCACATATTTCTAGGATCATACATCCTTATATCTTTATATTTCTTGATTAAGCTGTATCACAACAATAGGTATATATCACGTGCATAATAAGAAAATGCATAAAACAGTGAACTAATAGTACAAATGGCATTTAAACTTTTAAACCTTTAAGTCTATATCCACAGTGGGGTATTTTACCCGGTTCTCGACCACATACTGTATATTTACTGCGGCAGTGTGGCGCTGTCCCGCGAATCGTCGTATATATATATATATATACAATGATTCACGTGTGCGCAGATAGCGGGCGGGAGTGCCCGTGGCTTGGGCGGACCCAATGTCTGCCGGCGAGCTGCGATGACCTGCCAAAGAGAAAGAACGGGGAACCACCAATGTAAACACAGCGGTTCCCTGCTTTGTCAGTGGGCATGTAAGAGATCTACTGATCCCTGTCACTTGGATCAGTTAGATCTCTTATGCTCATGGTAGCTCAGCCCCCTCACAGTTAGATCACGCCTAGGGAACACAGTTAACCCCTAGATATTCCCCTTAAGGTTAACCCCTTCACTGCCAATGACATTTACACAGTAGTCAGTGGATATTTAACCACTTCAGCCCCGCAACAATTTCCCAGGTTAGGACCAGAGCACTTTTGCGATTCGGAACTGCGTCGCTTTAATTGACAACTGCGCGGTCGTGCGAAGTTGTACACAAACAAAATTTGGGTCCTTTTTTTACCACAAATAGAGCTTTCTTTTGCTGGTATTTGATCACCTCTGCATTATTTCTGATCACCGCTATAAACAAAAGAAGAGCAACAATTTTGCAAAAAAAAACAAATTTCTTACTTTTTGCTAAAATACAAATCCAAAAAAAATATAAAAAAACATTTTTTTTCATCAGTTTTGGCTGATTTATATTCTTCCTCATATTTGTGATAAAAAAAATCACAATCGGTGTTTATTGATTGGTTTACGGACGATGAGAATTAATTTTATAATTTTTTTATTTTTTACTAGTAATGGCGGCAATCTGCGATTTTTAGCGGTACTGCAATATTGCAGCGGCAATGTCGGACATTTTTGACACTTTTTTGGGACCAATGACATTTATACAGCGATCAGAAATTTAAATGTCCACTGATTACTGTATACATGTCATTGGCAGTGCAGGGGTTAACATGCAGGGGGCGATCACCGTTCTTTGCCTGTGGCCGCTCATCGCGGCTCGCCAGCGGACATCGGGTCCGCCCAAGCCACGGGCACACTCCTCCTGCTAGTGGCCACTCGCAGATCGCCGCTTTTTTACGGCGATTCATGCCCAGCATCCACACTGCCGCCGTAAATAGACGATAGGCAGTGTGGAACTGGTTCAATTTCTGATCGCTGTATAAATGTCATTGGTCCCAAAAAAGTGTCAAAAATGTCCAACATGTCCACCCCAATATCAAAGTCCCGATAAAAATCGCCCGATCGCCGCCATTACCAGTAAAAAAAAAAAGAAAAAATGTAAAAACACCAGAAATTAATTCTCATGGTTTGTAAATGCAACGTTTGCCCAAACCAATTAATAAACACCGATTGCAAATTTTTACCAAAAATATGAGGAAGAATAAATATCGGCCAAAGCCGATGAATAAATTAGTTTTTTTATATTTTTTTTGGATTTGTATTTTAGCAAAAAGTAAGAAATATTTTTTTTTGGTTTATAGCGGTGATCAGAAATGACACAGAGATGATCAAATACCACCAAAAGAAGCTCTATTTGTGGGGGGAAAAAGGACGCAAATTTTGTTTGGGTATAATGTCGTACGACCGCACAATTGTCAGTTAAAGTGACGCAGTGCCGACTCACAAAAAGTGCTCTGGTCCCAACATGGGAAATTCTTCCGGGGGGTGAAGTGGTTAATGTAGTATTATCATACGAAGAGTAACTAAGGGCTTTTGGACCCAATGTGTTGTGAATACCATTCTTGCCAGGAGTGCCAACTCTCAGTGACTTTCTGATGATTGCCTATGTTAGAAGAAAATAGGGTTTTGTACATACAGTGCAATGCATGTTTACTATTTGTAAAGTGTCTTTTATATTTGGGGCCGTTTTAGCCTTCCAGTGGTGGACTATGTTAAGACGGGCTGCAAGTAGGATATGTGAGGCTATCATTCTCTTGTTATTAGGAATCAAGTTTATGTCTAGTGATTATAATGCCATACCTGGTGAGGGTATTACACTGATTTTTAATTTCAATAGTTTTTATTGAGTTTTCCATGTAGATATACAAACAAATGGTAGAATAGGAAAAGAAATAGCTAAAGAAAAGCAGTAAACTCAAGCCTTTCTGTTAAACATTGAAATACACGTTATAAGCTTTGTAAATGGCAGTTTTTGTATGGATTAGATAGGATAACATAAAGTATACTTTGAGTAACATTTAGTATATATTGTATGTCAAATGTTATGGTTATTATGAAGGTGAGTACAGCAAACGCACAGTATAGGCATACTGTGCTTATGGCTGACCGGTCGTCCCCTCTGCTTTATCATTTATTATCAACTTCTCAAACATTAGCATTGCTATGTTTGGGTTTGTAGCTTAATCAACAAACAGATAAACAAACAAACACACAAATTAACAAGCAAACCTCAGTCAATGCTTAGATTTGAGCAATAGAGTGTGCATTATGGAAGAGAGCAATATACTATAAGACCCCTATGCATCTTAGGAAGGTCATAGAGAAAGTCCATCTTCCTATTCAAAAGTTGTTGTTTAGGTTGCACCAGTCAGTCCATGGTTTCCAATGGAGGCTTACCTTGCGGTAGTTACCTTGGGAAGATGCAAACATTGTCTCGTATATAGCATTACTATTTTGTCATCTGAATTATGGTTTTTATAGAAGGGGTGTTAGTAGTTTTCCAAAGGTTCACAAGTGCTAGTCTCGCACATATTAATATATGGGACATCACTACTCTATACGTTACTGGAATAGTATTGATACCAGTGATAAGAGAGCTAACCCTGGGCTTTTAATGACCCGTGTTCTTGTTATCTGTTACCAATCATGAGATCGAATGCCAAAATGGCTGAACATTTGGACAAGTCCATAATATGTGGTACAGTGTTCCTTAATTGTGGCAATTCCTCCAACATAATGGAAACATCTGTGAGTTGAATTTATTAATTTTGGTAGGTGTAAGATACCACCTGAGCAATATTTTTTGGTATAATTCCCAATGATTAACACATTTAGTTGCTGTATATGTATTTTTAAGTGCCTGTTGCCATTGTGCAGAGGTATACGAGGTGTTCATGTCCTGTTCCCAGGCTTTAATGGGTAATGATTTCCTGAATGTATTTTTCTGATTTAAAGTGCCGTAGAATAGAGCTATACCTTTAATATTAGATAGTGGTGTAGTCAAATAAAGTGCTATTCTCCAATGTATTTGAGTAGAGTTGTTGGGGTTCGATTTAAGGAAGTGGGTTATATAGTGATATAGTTCAGAGTCCTCTAATCTGTGTTCTATCTGCAAGGTTCTAAAAGTTTTAATTGAAGGGCCTATCATAAGGTCATCTATTGTATGAATCCCTTTATTAGTCCATTGTTTAATGTTAAGGTCGGGAATAATCTGGGGTAAACTTGAGATTTGGAGCGGTAGTGCTTTTGTGGGAGAGTGGCTCTTTTGTTGAGCTAAAAAATTTCTCCAAGTCATTATTGTGGCTCTCATAGTAGGTGACAATAGTTTCATCTTGTGTGTAGTAAATCTATCAGTTAATAATAGGTCATAAGGGTTGTTATTTGGGCATTGAGATTCCTCCAATTCTTGCCATCTGCTTGAGTACGATTGAGGAAATCAGCCCTTAGCTTGTGCTAGAATTGAAGCTATATAATAGTCCTTGAGTGATATATGCCCCACTCCTCCAGCTTTCCTAGAGGGAATTAATTTACTGAACGCACATTAGTCACTGGATACTCATCCGGACTCAGCTGTGGGATTTAGCATTTTTTTGCTGTTACAGTTTTCCACTCTGGTTCGATCTGGCGGATAGGTCTGTAGTTGGAAGCTTCCATATGGGGATTCTGGAAGAATTTGCAATTCTTTTAGTAGTGCGAGTCCCTTTGCCAGGGAATCAACAACGTGTGTGTGGCCTTCTTTAGTAATGTTGATTTTGGTAGGGTATCCCAGTTTATAGGTGATCTTATGGTTTCTGAGGACCTTGGTGACATTGTTATGATTTTTCCTCTTTTGCAAAGTATATTGGGACAGATATACATAAAATTGCAAGTTTTGGTATTGAGAGGGAATGCGTTCAGATTTGCGCATTCCTGTCATCCGTTGTTCTTTGATATGATAAAAATGTAGACGTAAAATCACATCTCTGGGTATTTGTTCTGGTAGGTGTGCTGGCTTGGGCAAGTGGTGAATCCTGTCTATGGTAACATCTAGTTCTGATATGTCAGGCAAGATGTATTGAAATAGAGAGGAAGTATATGATCGCAGATCAGCTGGTTGTACCGATTCGGGAATCCCTCTAATTTTCAGGTTGTTCCTTCTTGATCTGTCCTCAATGTCTGCCATTTTGGCTTGTAACCATTCCATTTCATCCTCCTGCCCCTCATTGGCATCCACTAGGTCGTTGATGGTGGATGCACATTCCCCCATCTTGGATGTGCTCAATCCTGGTTTCTACTGCTTGTATTTCACCACTGAATCTATGCATACAAGACATCATGTCTGATTGAATAGTGCTCCCCAGAGACAGTAACATGCCTTTTAAAACCATATTTAGTACTGGTTTGTTCATTGTAGGGAAAGATTCAATTGATTCAGGTAGCTTCCACGTGTCATCGCCTGACTCTGCAGCTGGGCTATTGCCATCCATCCTGAACTTAGCCTTGGCTGGGCTGCCAGATGCTGGGGTAGATGAGCAGGAGTCAGATCCACTAGGAGAGCTGTGTTTGGGGATTATGAGCCTTTCTTTGAGGGATTTAGGTGTGTGCCAGCAGTCGGGGTGGTGTAGGCCCCAGCGCCATTTTGCCTACCTTCCTGAGGCTGTTGGGAGAAAAAGTCAGTCAGGCGCTGAGGTTTCCTCTCTTCCTTCCTCTTCCTAGACATGGTCTCTAGGGTCCTCCGATCGCCCCACAGAACGAGTGGAATTGTCGCCAAACCAATTAATAAACACCGATTGCAAATTTTTACCAAAAATATGAGGAAGAATAAAAATCGTCCAAAGCCGATGAATAAATTTGTTTTTTTATATTTTTTTGGGATTTGTATTTTAGCAAAAAGTAAGAAATATTGTTTTTTTTTTTGCAAAAATGCCGCTCTTTTTTGTTTATAGCGGTGATCAGAAGTGACACAGAGATGATCAAATACCACCAAAAGAAGCTCTATTTGTGGGGGGAAAAAAGGACGCAAATTTTGTTTGGGTATAAAGTCTTACGACCGCGCAATTGTCAGTTAAAGTGACGCAGTGCCGACTCACAAAAAGTGCTCTGGTCCCAACATGGGAAATTCTTCCGGGGGGTGAAGTGGTTAATGTAGTATTATCATACGAAGAGTAACTAAGGGCTTTTGGACCCAATATGTTGTGAATACCATTCTTGCCAGGAGTGCCAACTCTTAGTGACTTTCTGATGATTGACTATGTTATAAGAAAATAGGGTTTTGTACATACAGTACAATGCATGTTTACTATTTGTAAAGTGTCATTTATATTTGGGGCCGTTTTAGCCTTCCAGTGGTGGACTATGTTAAGTCGGGCTGCAAGTAGGATATGTGAGGCTATCATTCTCTTGTTATTAGGAATCAAGTTTATGTCTAGTGATTATAATGCCATACCTGGTGAGGGTATAACACTGATTTTTAATTTCAATAGTTTTTATTGAGTTTTCCATGTAGATATACAAACAAATGGTAGAATAGGAAAAGAAATCGCTAAAGAAAAGCAGTAAACTCAAGCCTTTCTGTTAAACATTGAAATACACGTTATAAGCTTTGTAAATAGCAGTTTTTGTATGGATTAGATAGGATAACATAAAGTATACTTTGAGTAACATTTAGTATATATTGTATGTCAAATGTTATGGTTATTATGAAGGTGAGTACAGCAAACGCACTGCCAGGCACCCCGTCTGGGAGCATACTGTGCCTATGGCTGACCGGTCGTCCCCTTTGCTTTATCATTTATTATCAACTTCTCAAACATTAGCATTGCTATGCTTGGGTTTGTAGCTTAATCAACAAACAGATAAACAAACAAACACACAAATAAACAAGCAAACCTCAGTCATTGAAAGTCGCTCTGGGCCGAGGTATCCCTCTCTCGCCGGAGCTCCGGGATTAAGCTCCCGCTCGGTTCAGCATCAGGCCACGCCCCCATTACACAGATTTTTAATATTTGTTCAATAAGATTAAACACCAAGGTCCA
This sequence comes from Glandirana rugosa, assembly GCA_018402905.1. NCBI lineage: Eukaryota > Metazoa > Chordata > Amphibia > Anura > Ranidae > Glandirana > Glandirana rugosa. The sequence goes on from BLSH010343088.1 coordinate 199,829, forward strand.
GAAGGCAGTGAGTTTTGGACAGGACCATAGAAGATGCATCAGTGTTCCAGGGTTACCACATTCTCTCCAGCATTCAGAGGAGACCTCAGGAGCGAATTTCGATATGCGGTAGAGTTAGGTACCAATGCATAAGGATTTTTTGATTAAGTTCCCATAAATTGGCACTTCTAGAAGATGTATATGTGATGCTTAATGCTTTTTGCCATTGGGGTATAGAGAAATCCCTCTCCCAAGCCAACACATTTGATGATTTTGTTAATTCCTGTTTGTTATACAAGTGTGTATACATTAAGGATGTGCCTTTAGTCTGCAACTTCTTAGAAGTAAGGTATAGTGCTATTGGCCAAGGTAAGTAGGTGGTCATTTCTCTTGTAACTTTAAGGAGGTGAGATAATTGGATATAGGTGTAATATTCAATAGAAGGAATGGAGTATTCCAGTTGTATTGCTCTAAAAGTTTTGAGGGCCGGGTCCACATGGATATCGTCCAATGTAAGGTCCTTGATATGCTCCCACTTTGAAAAAGAGATATTAAGAATTAGCAATGAGACAGCGGATAGTGGGAATTTTAGTGGCTTAGGATTGCTCATGGAGGATAGGGATTTCCCAAGATAATCCCAAGCTTCAACAGCTGCTCGTATTGTGGGTACCATATCCTTAGGCGCAGGTGATATGTGAGGACTGGCTATTAAAAATTACATAAGTTAGGGGGCGTGGCCTGATGGCACTGTGAATGGCGGCTTAAGCTCACAGCTCCAGGGCACAGTCATCAGCGATAGCTTCCTCACAGCGGCTGACCACCGGACTAAATACCGACTGACTCCTTATGATATAGGCAGGGGACAGCAGCGATGTCAAAACGGAGGAAGGAATATAAACCTCCTAAAAAGCTGACGGAATACTTCCCCCCACCAGGCCTCACAGAAGGACAAGATGGCGCCGGCCGCTTCACAGGGGACACAGCGCGGCTCCACTCACTCCCCAATAGGGACATCAGCCGTGGATCCAGGATGTCCACCCCTTCCTCCCCATCCACATCTAGTCCAGCAAAATCCAGACTGAGGACAGCAGAGCCTGAGACCGCTCAGCCCTGCACTCTCACCCCCCCTCCCTCACAGCTCCCTTCTGCACTGGATGAATTCCCAGCCTCTGATCAGCCTGTATCTGAACAGGCCATGAAAGCTATGCTCCAGTCACTGAGGCATTCTCTGTTCACAGACCTCTCCTCAGCAGTTTCCTCCATAGCTGACACAGTACAGCACCAGGACAAACAAATCCACACCATTGAAGCCAGGCTGGGAGAAATACAGCTAGCACATAATGACACTGTGGACGCAGTGTCTGCACATGAGGAAGACCTACAATTAATCCACCTCAAACTGGCAGAATTAGAAAACCTTTCAAGGAACAATATTAAATCCCAGAATGTTCCTGAATCAGTCCAACAATCAGATTTGAATAATTTCTTGCAATTCCTAATGTGTGCCCTCATCCCTGATCTGACCGATAAAGAGCTGGAGATTGACAGAGTGCATAGACTACCAAAGCCCCCTTAACTACCTCCCTCCACTCCCAGGGATGTACTCGCCCGCATCCACTTTTTCAATACCAAGGAGTGCATAATGTGTGCAGCAAGGCTCTCCAACAGGCTACCTGACCCCTTTAATGCCATCAACCTCTACGCTGACCTATCAAAGGCAATGATGGATAACTGTTGCCAGCTAGCGACAATCACCAAAGCCCTGGTGAATCACAAAATCCCCTTCAAATGTGGATTCCCCAACAAGCTGCTGGTCACACACGTGAACAAAACCTTTGTAGTACGTACTCTCCAAGAAGGTCTTAAGCTACTGCACTTATGGCATATTCTGCCTGGGATTCTACCACTACACAGGGCCACTCCAGCTCACCGATGGATACCAGCAAGTTGCAACAATCCAAGTAATCCCATGAAGAAGGTCCGGTTGTCTCCTTAAGCAACAATGCTGACAGCCTGTTTGCCTGAACTGTTACCTAGGACCTACCTTGATTCTTTGGTTTAGGTAGGTCCGGTTACCCCCCACTAAACTCGTTTAGCTGCCCATTGAACCTGTGACAACCTTTCTGTCACAGGCTCCTACTTTTTACATTTTTACGTTCCTCCCTCCACCTGGTACCAGGATCTTCCTCTTTCCCATCTCTCACAGGGATTGATCACCAGCTGCGAACCCAAGACTTATCTATTCCTCAGGAACATGCCTTTTAAGATTGTATCCCTCAACTCACCCCACAAATGATCCTCCCTCCTCAGAGAAGCTAATCAGTTGCAAGCAGATATCCTCATGGTCCAGGAGACCTACTGCTCCAGTCTCAACACCCTAAACTCTCTCTGAAGAACTACGCAGGGATACTTTTGGCTTCCACCGAGAAAAAGAAAAACGGAGTCCTAATAGCTTTCAAAGATACATTACAAGTCACTGTGCACCAAACCACGATGGACCCCAACGGCAGGTTTCTCATAGACTCTTGCTCACTAAACAACACTGCCTACACATTGGTGAATGCCTATGGGCTAAACAAACAACTCCAAAAACCACATCCCGCCACCACAGACCAGCTCTCAACCCAGTGATTGGGAAACTAGGTCTTTTCGACGTGTGGAGATGCCAGCACGGTGCGGAGAAAGACTTCTCATACTTCTCTTCCTCACAGCTTTCCTATTCCCGCATTGACTTCTTCCTGTTGGACAAACTGTCTCTCCAGGAAATCACAGACTCTACAATTAGACAAATTTCATGGTCAGACCATGCCCCTTTATCCTTATCATTTGGCCCTAACTCAAACAAGTCGACAAATCTATGAAGACTCAACTCCTCTCTTATAGCAGATTCTGACGTTATGAAGACCCTCACTGAAGAACATCTGAAATTCTTTAACCTTAACGACCACCCAGATGTGAAATGATTTACACTTTGGGCAGCCTATAAAGCTCACATGAGAGGAGTGCTCATTAAACTTCATAGCCATGTTAAGAGGCAGAGGACGCGGTGAATTGACGAGGCACTAACCAAAATTGAACGCCTTGAAAAAACAAACAAACTTTCCCCTTCACAACAAATAACGGCAGAGCTCAGCACTTGGAGACAAAAACTTAGAGCCCTTCTTTATCACAACTATGAAGTCTCCCTCTGTAAAAAGAAGGCCAACTTCTATGCCTTGAGCAACAAAGCCAGCGCCCTACTCGCCCGACAGATTAAAACTCAGACCACCAAGTGTAAAATTCCCCTGATCCACCACCCCACCACTAAATTGCCCTTGACCAATCCACAACAGATAGCGGACGCTTTCAGCGATTATTACCACTCCCTTTACAACCTGAAGCAAGACTCACACACACCTCAGCCCTCACTGTCTCAAATACAAGACTTCCTAACCTCGGTCAACCTCCTAACAATCTCACCGACCTAACAAGCCCAACTAGCCCTCCCCTTCTCCTCCGTAGAAGTAAGTAAAGCGATCAAATCACTTCCCTCTAGGGAAGCCAGGCGAAGATGGATTCTGTAACGAGTATTACCAAAAACTCTCCGACCTCCTGATACCCACACTCGCTACTCTCTTTAATGCCGCTGCCTCCTTCCCAATAGATATGTTAAGATCTACCAAGCCTGACAAGGACCCCTCTTTCACTTCCAACTACAGACCAATATCCCTCCTAAACACTGACATAAAAATATACTCCAAAATACTAGCCACCAGACTGCAACCCCTGCTCTTGGAACTCATCCACCCGGACCAAGTTGGCTTCATTCCAAACAGACAAGAATCACTTCAAAAATTTGGGAATCTGCACAGAGTATAATCTCAAAATTCCTCTGGGATAACAAACCTCCCTGTTGCGCCAGTCATACTTTAACCAGACACCAACACCAAGGAGGGGCAGGTTTGCCCCACATCAAACACTACTATCACGCAACAATGCTTGAGCAAATGTATTACTGGTGGCACCCCTCTCCCAATAAAATGTGGTCCCCAATGGAAGGGGCTCATGCCCCACCCAATAAACTGATAAACTTCCTTCTACTCCTCTCAGCAGGCTACCATCTACCCAAAAGCTCCATGTCTCCAGCCATGTCGGCCTCACTAAAGGTCTGGCAACAGCTCATGACCATACAGAATCCCAAAATGCCCATGAGGAAATGCCCCATACCCCTCTCCGCCCTAGAAATCTTAATCCCCAATCCCTCCACCAAACTCTGGTCATCCAGGGGAATTTCTTCATTGGAAGACCTTCTGACACTGGGGACTCTGAAATCCTTCTCTAACCTACAACGCCTATTTGCCTTACCGACAGCTGAAGCGTATAACTACGCAAGGATATCCCACTATCTGAGAACCTCTGGCCTCCACACGTCAGCAAACATACCAGAACCTCTTCACTTATTTTTCTTGCAACCCCTGCACCCTTAGCATGGTATATCTTACCTCTACAAAATTATTGTAGTACCAGTCCTCTCACTTGAACCCACCCACCTTAGTCAAATGGGACGCAGAGCTTAACCTAACTACCCCTCCAGAGAAATGGAACAAAGCCTTCCAACTCACCCACAAAGCCTCACATTGTTCCAACCACTGGGCCCTTTATCAAAAAATGATACACAGATGGTACCTTACCCTTGCTATGGTCCTCCTGGCTCACTCACCAAAAATGCACAGTAAGTTGATGACGATTCACCTTACGTACAAGGAGAGTCCTCATGCACACACACCGGATCCCTTTGTACCCCCCCTCCCAGCCCCACATCCCTTCTTTATCTAGAGCTATTGCTTTTCCTTCACATAAGCAGCTATACCTCCTCGAATTGATTTCTAGCTTATTGAATTAACTGACTATTAATTGTGTCTAAGCTACTGTAATGCTCTAGATGGAACAACTATTACATAGCTATGTACTGTACAAACTCTGTACTATAAAAATCTTCAATAAAAACCTATTGAAATAAAAAATTACATAAGTTACCCCCTATTACCTGATATCTCTCAAGGTTGGCCCAAAGTGTATTGGGGTTTGTGGTAAATCATTCTTTCAGTGGTGCTAATATAGATGCCATATAGTAATCCCTTATGTGTGTATGTCCCGCACCTCCTGCCTTCCTGTTTTTAACTAGTTTGCTAATGTGAAATGTGCATCTTGCTTTCTTTCCCATCCACAAGTATCTATTAACCACTTCCCGCCAGGCCTATTGACAAATGATGGCTGGGTGGGGTGCTCGTTATCCTGACTGGGTGTCTATTAACGTGCTCGGGATAACCTGCGATTGCGCGCCCGTGGGGCACGCATTACGGCGATCGGTGGTGCTGTGGGTCAGTCTGACCTACCACATTACCAACCGAGGTAAAAGGTTTCCATCGGAAGCCTTTTACCATGTGATCAGCCGTGACCAATCATGGCTGATCACAGTGTAAACAGGAAGAGCCGTTTATCAGCTTTTCCTCTGCTCAGGTCTGCAGACCTGCGCATTGGAGTGCCAATTGGCTGCTCTGCTGACAGGGGGGCTATGATGAATGTTTTTCAGTGCAGCCCACCTCAGGATCACCACACTGGACCACCAGGGAGCTGACCAGGACCACCAGGGAGCCCCCCTAAGGATACCATAAGGAGGCCCCCAGGACCACCAGGGAGAAGATCAGGAGTCCACCCAGGGACCACCAGGGAGCCCACACTAGATCACCAGGTAAAGGGGGCGTGTAGTGTACTGTAGGGATGGCACATGGCACTGTGCCATATGTAATGCCTGCCAGTGCCATCCCTAACAGTGCTATATGCACCAGTGCCCACCAGTTCCATGTACCAGTGCCTAACAGTGCCCACCAGTGCTGCCTATCAGTGCCCACCTGTGCCACCTATCAGTGCCACCTATCTGTGCCCAGCAGTGCCACCTATCAGTGCACATCAGTGCCCAGTGCCACCTATCAGTGCTGCCTATGAGTGCCCATCAGTGCTGCATATCAGTGCCCCCTATCAGTGCCCGTCAGTGTTACTTATTAGTGCTGCCTATCAGTGCTCATCAGTGCTGCATATATGTGCCCCATCATCAGTGCAACCTTATCAATGCCACCTCCCCCAGTGCCAATCTGTACTGCTTCATCAGTGCCATCAGGGTAGCATCATCAGTGCCCATTAGTGTAGCCACATCAGTGCCCATCAGTGGTGGAGAAAATGTACTTATACAAAGTTTTGTGACAGAAACAAAGACAAACTTTTTTTTTTAAATTTTCGGTCTTTTTTTATTTGTAGAGCAAAAAATAAAAACCGCAGGGGTAATCAAATACCACCATAAGAAAGCTCTATTTGTTGGAACAAAATTTTGTTTGGGTACAATGTCGCACGACTGCGCAATCCTAGTTCAAAGCGCAACAGCACTGAAAGCTGAAAATTGGTCTGGACGGGAAGTGTTCTAAGTGCCTTATATTGAAGTGGTTAAGTTTGCACTGTATGTTTAAAAAAAAAATTCTTGGATACCAGGATGGACAATATTCTAAGGAAATATAGTTTTTGTGGTAACACTTGCATTTTAAATGCAGGTAGCCTACTCGACCAGGAAAGCTCAACTTTAATTGGAAAGATTGTAAAAATGGAATGTAGTTTTTCATTAACTAAATCTGTTACCTTGGGAATAAGTGTGATGCCCAAATATGTGATTCCTTTGTCCTTCCATTTGTATGGGAATAATGTTGATTAGATAATCCTAGACCCAAAAGGTAAGACTTGGTTTCGTTAACTTTACAGTAAGAAATTGCATTAAACAATTGCAGAGACTGGTGTACCAAAGCCAGGGAAACTGTAACATTAGTAAGCATCAGGATGATGTCATCCTCAAAGAGGCTGATGGTATGCATCCAGTCTCCTACTTGGAATCCTTTAATGTTGGGTTGATTGCGGATCTGCATGGCCATAGGTTTCATTAATAAATTGAAAATAAGCAGGGATAATGGGCACCCCTGACGTGTCCCATTTGTTATACTAAATTGTTTCGTAAGCATGGCAGTTATGTAGACTTGGGCCAAAGGAGATGTATACAGTGCCATAATGGCTTGATATATCTGGCCTGTAAAACCAAATCCCTGCAACACTTGGGCCAGATACTCCCAATGAATTCTATCAAACGCCTTCTCTGCATCTAAAGCTAGGAGCAGAGAAGGCATTTTGGTTCTATTGGTAAAGTGAATGATATTGATCAGGAATCTGGTGGCGTCTGCTGTTTGGCCCCCATTTGTAAAGCCAGATTGGTCTGGGTGTATTATTGATAGTAGATCCACTTATCTAGCTGCTATCATTTTGGCATATATCTTCAAATCATTATTAAGTAATGATATTGGGCGGAAATTCAGAGGTGATGTAGGTTCTTTCCCTGGCTTCAGTAATGCTGCTATCATTGCTCTGAGCATTTCAGCAGGGAAGGAAGAAGAGGAGGCGGCTTTGTTATAGATTTCTGCTAGATATGGGGAGAGTATATCCTTAAACGTTTTAAAATATTCCCCTGTAAAACCATCAGGTCCAAGAGACTTGTTGTTTGGTAAGGAGTCTATCATCATGATGACTTCAAGAATGGTGAATGGGGAATTGAGAGTTGCCAGTTGTTCTTCAGTGAGTTTGTTGAGTTTAACTTGGTCGAGAAACGTGGCAATTAAAATTGGCGTGGGCTGTGTAGTGTGTTCATCTAACTTAAGATTATAAAGTGAGCTATAGTATGAGCTGAAACAGTCTGCAATAGCCTGTGGGTGACACAGCTCAGACGTATTGTCTGGAAAAGGTAAGGGATTTTTGTTTTATGTCTATAGCCTCTCAGGCGTGCGGCCAGTAGTTTCCCCGCATTGTTGCCACTGGCATTTTAAGTCTTTTGTTACCTTTATAAGTCTTCTAGGAACAGTAGTCTAAGTTCCTGTCTGAGTTTAGTTAGCTGTTCTGATCGGGATGGGGAAGAGTCAGTTTTATTTAGAGTTTCTAATGTTTGAATATTGGATAAAGTATCATGGATTAGCCGTCCCCCTCTGCCTCTTCATCCTTGCCCCTGTTTTAATTAAAAGCCCCCTCATGAACACTTTATGGGTGTTCCAGGTTAGAAATGGGTCAGTGCCAAAATCTACATTATGTTCATTACTCCAACAACTTTTTAGTTAACGCGGCTTTGTGTGGGTCGTATTGAAAGAGTATGGGGTTTGATCTCCACACAAATATGGGATTAAGATTAGATGAGTCCTCAATCCCCAGCGTCACTGAAGCGTGGTCTGACCACATAATGGTATTGATGTTTGATGTTTTCACTTTGGTTAGTAACCATTTTTCTATGAGAAATAAATCCAGTCTTGTGTAAATTTTATGGCTCATAGAGAACAAAGTAAAATCTCTCTCTATGGCGTGAGTACACCTCCATGTAAATTAAAATCCCCAGACATTAGTAGATATCCTTGTTGGACTTGTTTGATTTTTTTAAGTATTCGGTTAAGAAAGCCAGATTGGTGCACATTGGACGCATGCACATTTACCACTGTATATGTAGTAGAGTTGAGGTTGCATAGTAGAATGTGTTAGTGTCCCTGTGGGTCTGAGATTTCCTTATGCAATTTGAATGCAACCGTGTCCTTTATAGCTGTTAGTACACCCTTCTTTTTAGTTTGTGCGTTAGCATAGAATATATTTGGGAATCTAGGGTGTGTAAATTTAGGCTGTGCGCTGTTCTGAAAAGGCGTTTTCTTGAACGCAGATGATGTCGCATTTATTTGTTACTGCTTCCTTCCACATCGATCTGCGTTTGGCAGCATGATAGAGCCCCTTGGCATTAATAGTTAGGAATAATATGGTCATTGTACAGGTTGTAAGGAAGTTCTTTTGTGTAGCATGTGCAATTTACACTTACATATGTTGTCGATCACTGCAGTGTGATGTTGAAGGGTGCGCTTACCCAAGTCCAGACTTGCGACACTGGGAAAGAAGTAGTCCATTCAGTTTAGTGGTGGTAGTAAATAGAGCTCCATCTGTGGATACTAAAGTCTGTGAAACAACAGATAACTAGAGTTTAGCGGACACCAGGATGTTCGGGTTCGGCGGGTTCGGCCGAACTTCACTAAAAAGTTTGGGTTCGGTACCGAACTTGACCCGAAGTCAATGGGGACCTGAACTTTTCGGCACAAAAATGGCGGTAAAAAAGTCCTGGCAAGTGCTAGAGTGCTGCAAAAGGAAGTAAAATGGAGCTAAGAGTAGGACAAGTGCCCTACAAAAAAATGGTGATAGGGAAAATAACTTAAAATCAAATAAATAAAATAAAAATGGAAAGGGGGTTGGATGTGGAGTAGAAGCCTAGAGGTTGACTAGGCCGTGACCGTGGCAGTGTAGGTGATGATTTTAGAACAATAATCTGTCCCTTACAGCAACAACAGGAACCTGACCCTATAGGAGTAGGCGATGATTTTAGAACAATAATCTGTCCCTTACAGCAACAGCAGGAACCTGACCCTATAGGAGTAGACAATGATTTTAGAACAATAATGTGTATATATGTATCTGTATCTGTATAATCTATTATAATCGATAATACATACTTGCACAGATCTGATTGGTGTACCAATTCGGGGATTTCCCTTATTTTCAAATTGTTTCTTCTAGAGCGGTCTTCCATATCTGTGATTTTAGCCTTAATTGCCTCCTTTTCAACCTTTTTAGTATCATGAGTGTCCACTAGGTCATTAATAGTGGTGGCAAACTCCCCCATCTTTGCTTCTATATGTTCTACTCTGGATGATACTGCCTGAAGTTCATTCCCAAATCTGTGAACACATGAAAGCATATCTGCCTGGAGCGAGCTTCTCAGAGAGACTAGCATGTCCTTAAGAGTAGTGTCTAGGACCGGCTGATTTTTAGTGGGGAAGAGATCAATTGAGTTTGGGAGTCCTCTGGTGTCATCCCCAGAATCTAGGCCCCTTCTCACCTTGTGACTTGAATCCGATGCATCCATCCAGAAGCGTGCCTTCTCCGGGCCCCCTGATGTAAGGGTGTGTGACAGAGATGAAGGGCTTTTGTTAGGTAGGTTCCTTTTTGCAGGATTGCTGCTGTTGGCCGTCTCCTGTGGTGTGCTAGATTTGGCAGCCATGGATGGGCTGGCACCATCTTGCCTAGGCCCGGGAGTGAAGAAGGCCATCAGCTTATGCAGTCTCCTATGCTCCTTTCTCTTCCCCATCCTGCTCCGAAGTATCCTGAGTCAGTGTGGCAGGGATAAAGTGCCGGGAAAGCTGCTTGCCAGGTCGCTGTGTGCCGGTATGTTCCTGCTATAGCCGGAGCTCCACTCTCATGCGTCCATCCTGGTCCGCAGCTGGCTCTGCCCCCCAATGAAATGGTTCAATATGTACATGTTCTGGATTAAGACAATGCTGCCCTCAAACATACAGTCTCCCAACTCCAGCTCCAGCAGGAGGATTTGGAGAACAGGGAACGCTGTCAAAATTTAAGGATCCGTGGGGTCCTAGAAACCCTTAATGACAAGGAAATATGCCCCTATCTGTTGGGGCTATTTGCTACCCTGGCCCCCACATCCCGGACATAGACTGGTGCCTAGACAGGGCATAGGTCCTCGGCACCTAAACCACCCCCTGACCCGAGAGACATAATTGTGCATTTTCATTACTACGAAAGTAAAGAGGCTCTCACTGTGGTTACACGCAATAAAACTCACATAGACTTTAAAGGAAACAAAATTCAAATTTTCAGTAACCTCTCATCCATCACCCTGGAAAAGACACGTAGTCTCTGCCTGATCATTACGCATCTACAAAATCTCCAAGTTACCCACCAATGGGGCTTTCCGTTCCGTCTTTCTGCATCCAAAGATGGAGTTCAATACTCAAAAAGGGATCTCCATGAAAGCAAATCTTTTCCACGCAACCTGGGCCTCCCACCTATCCCAGAGGAAGAGCTTCAACTTCCTTCATTTCCTGCAAGATCTCTCCTGACACTGGCTAAGATCTGGACACCAATATGTTGGAGACCGCAGAAATCTTCTTCAACTCCTCAAAGATCTATCCCAACTAGATTCCCCTCATGAGAATTGGTTACTTCTTGCCGATTGATTGTAACTTTATGGATAAACCAGATCTTGTTTATCTGTACATGCGTCTATTGGCTCTATTGGCTCTGAGATTCACTGGCCCTTACGTAGGAACTTCTCACTGATGTTCTATTAATTCCTTTTAAAGCTTTTTTGGATATTATTCTTACCATATATTGTTTCCCTCCTCATTTAACATTCTTATGTTTTTCTCAGAAGAGACGGGACCTATTTGTTGGATCTCGGAGACCGCCATGTGCTCCACTACATTCCTGGGTGGCTGCCCCTACCACAACATTTTTAATTTTTTGTTGTTGTTGATGTTTTTTTTTTTATATTCAGGTCTTTTTATTTGTGACCTGCCTATGTTTTTGGGAGGTGACTTTAGTCTTATGCACCCAGGTACACCCTATGTATGTCCTTTGCTCAGATAATGTTTGCAGTCTATATACTTGATATATTATGGCTCTTAGAATTTATTCCTGTAATGTTAAGGGCCTGAAATACATTCATAAGTGTTGGATAGCTTTAAAGGAATTCAGATCCTCTGGGGCAGATGTGATCATGATTCAGGAGACTCACTTCAAATCAGAAAGTTCCTTTAACCACTTAATGCAAATTGCCATTTATAAACGGAGGCAGGTTTAAGTGGATGTATTGGGGTATAGCCTGCAGCTACAGGCTATACCCTGGTACTGTTTTTTAGAGCAGGCGGCTGGATATCTGAGGATAATGGCCGATGTAGCATTTTCTGGACATCTTCAACAAGAAGGGGGCAGATACCTTTCCACCGCACAGATCTTATGATTGCCCGATTGACCTTCTACCAGGGGCCGAAATCACTTTAGGCAGAATTTCCCCTCTCTCTGAAGTGGAATTGGCGGTTCTCAAAGCCTACCTCGAAGAGAACCTAAAGAAGGTCTTTATCTGGCCCTCCACATCCCCTGCAGGAGCTGGGATATTCTTTGTTGAAAAAAAGGACCATTCCCTCAGGCCTTGTATTGACTATCTCAACAAAATTACAGTCAAAAATGGTTCCCCTTGGCCCCTGTTCCGGAACTCTTTTAGAGACTTGGCTCAGCTACCGTATTTACCAAACTGCACCTCTGCGGGGTTTACAACCTCATCTGCATACGGGAGGGGGGCGAATGGAAGACGGCCTTCCAGACTCGGTTTGGCCATTTCGAGTATCTGGTCATGCCCTTTGGGCTCTGCAATACCCCTGCTACTTTCCAGCACTTGGTGAACAATGTCTTCTGGGATTATCTGGTCCTGTTCATAGTGATCTATTTGGATGACATCCTCATCTTCTCCCCCTCCCTAGAGGAACATTGCAGGCATGTAAAATGCATACTCAGTCGTCTTCAGCAGCACGGGCTCTTCACAAAGGTGGAAAAATGCACCTTTGAATGTTCCAGCATCTCCTTTCTGGGGTTTCACATCTCCACCATGGGCACAACCATGAATCCTCAGAAAGTTTCAGCCATCATAGACTGGCCAACACCAGTAGACAAGAAGGGAGTGCAGTGCTTCGTAGGTTTTGCAAACTTCTACAGGAGGGGGTTCTCAGCTGTCATCGCCCCCACCACCCAATGCACCAAGCAAAACTCCCATTTTATTTGGACTTCCGAGTTCCAATCAGCTTTTCTGTCACTGAAGAAGTTGTTCACCTAAGGTCCTGTTCTCAAACACCGACTCCACTCTGCCCTACATCTTGGAAGTAGATGCCTCAGAAATGGCAGAAGGGGCGGTCCTTTCTCAGGGGACCAAAAGCCTCACTTCACCCCATTGCCTTCTTCTCTCAGAAGCTTACTCCACCCGAGAGAAACTACGATGTTGGGGACAGAGAACTGTTGGCCATCAAGTCTGCTCTGGAGAAATGGCGGTACCTCCTGGAAGGTGTGGTACATCCTGTCTTGGTCTTCATGGACCACAAAAATTTGGAGTACTTACGGACTGCCAAGAGACTCAAACCTCGTCAGGCTCACTGGGCTTTGCTCTTCTCTCGGTTCCAGCTCCATATAACTAACAGGCCTGGGTCCAAAAATATTAAGCCAGGATTCTCTATCCAGAATGTTCCATGAGCCTGGGGACGCTTTCCCTCCAAATATCATCCTGCCGGCCCACAGCTTCCTGCTGGTCCAGGAAAACCTCCTAACACAATTAGGTAGTCCCTAACCAGATCCACCGTACCAACAGACTCTAGACTCTCAGTGAAGAACGGAATATGGTGGTCGGGTACCCAAATCTTGTTCCTGAGGAGTTCCATCTGAATGTCTTAGAACTCTGCCACAACCACAAACTAGTTGGACATTTCGGCAGCCACAAAATGGCGGAGCTGCTATCCCGCACATTTTGGTGGCCTCATATGAACAAGGACTGCAAAAAATATGTGGGTGCCTGCCCCACTTGTGCCTGCAACAAGATCGAAAGATCCAAAGCTTGGGGTCTGTTGAACCCGCTACCTATTCCTGAACGACCCTGGTCCCAAATCTCCATGGACTTTATAGTCGTATTGCCCCCGTTTGCGGGGTTCAACACTATCTTCGTGGTGGTAGACCGCCTCACTAAAATGGCACACTTTGTTCCTATGAGGGGCACCCCCTCTGCAACTGAGACTGCAGAGATGTTCATCAAAGAAATTGTTCATCTCCACGGAATCCCCAATAATATCGTGTCGGATCGGTGGGTGTAGTTTATGTCCCGAGTCTGGAGGTCCCTGTGCTCTACCTTGGGGATTGAATTGGCATTCTCCTCGGCCTACCATCCTCAGTCAAATGGCCAAACAGAGAGGACCAACCATACCCTCGATCAGTATCTCCACTGCTAATCCTCATTCTCCCAGGATAATTGGGTCTCTTTGCTGCCAGTAGCCAAATTCGCCTACAATAATTCAGTCCATTCTGCCACCAAGCAATCTCCATTCTGGGCGAATCTCGGCTACCATCCCACATTTCTTCCTAACCTGCTGACTGAAAGTGCGGTGTCTGCCCTACAGGAGATCACCCAGTTCAGAGAAAGGAATAATAAACTCCTACAAGAGACTCTTGCTCAGACCCAAGAACACAACAAGAGGACATTTGATAAGGGGAGATGAGGAGAATTAGACTTGCAGCCTGGTGAGCAGGTCTGGTTGGCAACCAAAAATTTAAGACTTTCTTGTCCTTCCAAAACATTAGGACCGAAATATATCGGACCTCTACCGGTTAAGAGGAAATTTAATAATGTGGCTTATGAACTTGACATTCCTCCCTCGCTTCGTGTCCACCCCGTATTCCACGTGAGTCCACTCAAGCCAGTGACCAAGGATCCTTTCCCGGGGGCAGAGAACGGCCCCACCAGAACCAGTCCTAGTGGATCTAGTGGAGGAGTTTGAGGTGGAAACTATCCTTGACTGCAGAAGGAGAGGGGGCACTACCCAATTCCTAGTGAAATGGAAGGGATATGGGCCTGAAGAAAGCTCTTGGTAGACAGAAAGTAATCTACACACTGAAGAACTTGTCAAAATGTTTTGAAGAAACAATACAGCCAAGAAGGCCCATTGGGGCATCTGGAGGCTGCCCCTTGGGGGGGGCAATGTCAGCAACCCCGGCCTGAAGCCATGGACCATACGTGTGCGGGTGTGCGCCTGCACGGCACGTGCGAGAGCATGTGTGTGCCGCCATTGACGCAGGGTGCTGTCCATTCTACCACGTTCCCTGCACCTGTGTCCCCAGTGATCTGCTTCTGTAAGGACGGGAAGTGTCATTATATTGGGGGATTTTAATTATCCAGATATTGACTGGGAGGAAGGTAATGCACATTCAGCTAAGGCTCACCATTTCCTAAATGTCCTGTATGACAATTTCATGGGTCAAATGGTAAATGCACCAACAAAAGGCATTATTAGACCTTCTGATTACTAACAACACAGACCTGATCACAGACATGGAAGTAAGGGGAAATAGCGATCACAGGTCAATTTGTTTCAGCATAAATTACACAAACAGGAAACATAAGGGCAGTACAAAGACACTGAATTTTAAGAGAGCCAACTTCCATGCTGGAAGATGTCAGCTGGGATAAAATTTTAGGAACAATGAACGCGGAGGAAAAATGGGAGTGCTTCAAGAACATACTAAACAAAAGGTATTAGCCAGTGTATCCCAACGGGAAATACATTTAAAAGAGTTAATGAAAGACCAGGATGGCTTAACTCCGATGTAAAGGAACACATAAAAGCAAAGGAGAAGGCCTTCAAAAAATACAAGGCTGAGGGGTCTCTGTCAGATTTTCATATTTAAAAAACACACAATAAGGAATGCAAAGGTGCAATCAAAGCAGCTAAGGTAGAACATGAAAGACACATAGCTGAGGAGAGTAAAAAGAATCCCAAGACATTCTTTAAGTATATAAACAGTAAGAGAGGGAGGCCAGATCATATTGGCCCCATAAAGAATGATGAAGGTAATCTGGTTACAAAGGATGAAGAAATGGCAAAGGTGTTAACCACATTTTTTTCCTCAGTATTCACAAAGGAAACGGGGGGCTCAGTTATACAGAACTACAAAGCTGGTCTTCACGGCAAGTCACAGGAAGCACCCTCATGGCTAACTGAGGATAAAATCAGGAATAGGCTTGAAAAACTGAACACTAATAAGTCACCGGGACCAGATGGCTTACACCCAAGGGTCCTTAAGGAACTTAGCCAAGTTATTGCCAGACCCTTCTACCTAATCTTCAAGAGCAGATTTCTGACTGGTACGATACCAGCTGATTGGAGGAAAGCCAATGTAGCACCAATATACAGGGTGCACCACCACATTATGGGTGTCAGGTCCGAGCATTCCTAGATGAACAGTTTCCTGGAAAGTGGATTGGTCATCGTGGGCCAGTTGAATGACCCCCAAGGTCTCCTGATCTGACGCCCTTAGACTTTTATCTTTGGGGTCATCTGAAGGCAATTGTCTATGCTGTGAAGATACGAGATGTGCAGCACCTGAAACTACGGATACTGGAAGCCTGTGCTAGCATTTCTCCTGCGGTGTTGCTATCAGTGTGTGAAGAGTGGGAGAAGAGGGTTGCATTGGCAATCCAACACAATGGGCAGCACATTGAACACATTTTATAAGTGGTCAGAAACTTGTAAATAACTCATGAAAGAATAAAGTTATGTTAAAACCAAGCACACCATTGTTTTTCTTGTGAAATTCCCAATAAGTTTGATGTGTCACATGACCCTCTTCCTATTGAAAAAACAAAAGTTGGATTCAAAATGGCCAACTTCAAAATGGCCGCCATGGTCACCACCCATCTTGAAAAGTTTCCC
>BLSH010343096.1:3735-14936 GCA_018402905.1 Glandirana rugosa
ACCATCAGGTACCTTTTGATCTTCGGTTGTCGGCGTTTCCGAAGTACAGGAACATCAAAAGGTAAGCGTCACGTTACACTTACTCATAGCGCCGACTCAACCGTCTCGGAGCGTGTCGGTGTAAAAAAAGTTTAAAACTGTCGATCGTCCACCTCTTTTAGGGTGGAAGATCGACAGTGTCGTCTCCCCGTCCTCCATACCCTCGGCCACGTAAGTATTGTACAATGTACCATAACGCGTCGGATATATTATGGCTGCACATATACCATAGGGAGATCACCACTTGATCCCACAGAAACTGTTTTTTAATTAATTTAGATAATGATAACAGGAAATCCATCACTTACACGTATTATTTTTCTTCACTACCTAAAGGACAATAGTAATAGATTTAATTAATTTTTTGTCAAAGACACCCTAGTTCACCACTAGAGGGATACCATATACACGTCGGTATTATATAGGCTGCGCAATACCATGTAACATGTTATGAATGCACCGGCTCCCATACCTCCTGCCCCTCTGCTGTGACAGCTAGAAGGTGGGATTTTCTCCACCTGCTAGCTGTCAAAATTTGAAAAAAATGTGGCTGTGCGAGGCTCTGCCAACTCAGCCGCGATACTCATTCACATTGCACTGCGAATGGAAAACTACAAGGACATGAAGCCTTTGCGGCTGTTGGCTTCTAGTTTTCCATGGACTACCATGGCACTGTGAGCCCTGTGGTAGTTCGTTCATTCTTCCTGTCAGCATGTATCAGCTTCCTCATACGAGGTACAAGCATATACACTGACAGGTCTGCAGGAGACCTTACCTGCAAAAAATGTGTATTTACTATTTTTTCTGAAAAGTGTGACTTTCGAGTGGAAATTTGGTGCAACTTTATAGCAACTTTGAAGCAACTTTTGGATTGTTGCGACTTGGATGTGACTTGTTGTCCCTCTGTAAAGTTGGACTCACTGTTGCATGTAAAACATTGAGGTATGACTTTCAGGGTTAACATTGCAGTCTATGGCCCTCAAGTTGCATTAAAGTTGGACCAAAACAGTCCATGAACTTCTTTAAAGTAGCTGAAACTTTAAGTCACACAGATATGAATGGTTATCATTGGAAAACATGGGGTATGACCTGTCATGTGACTTTATTGTCCAAAGTCAAGCAAGTGTGAATGTGGTGTTAAAGCGGAGTTCCACCCATGTAAAAGTCAGCAGCTACAAAAAGTGTAGCTGCTGATTTTTAATAATCGGACACTCACCTGTCCCACGCTCCAGCAATGCGGTCGTCCGAGGGCTTGCTCTTCACCCCCTCTTCTCTGCGGCGCCGGCATCATAAGTGTGGGCACCTGGCTTTGGCTTCAAAGCCGGGCGTGCACTGCACATGCGAGAGTCGCGCTGCGCCTTGTGATTGGCCGGCGTATCTTCTGGGACCTGTGACGCGTCCCAGAAGATTGCCGAGAGGGAGGGGGGAAGGTGAACTTCCTTCCTGAAGCCGCAAAGCGAGGGGAGGAAGTGGACCTGGGACCCCAAAAAAAAAAGACATGCCAATTGTGGCATGTCAGGGGGTCACCTTCCGTTAAAGCGGAAGTTCCACTTTTGGGTGGAATTCCGCTTTAAAGGGGTTGTGAACCCTCAAGGTTTTTCACCTTAATGCATTAAGATGAAAAACCTCCTGTAGTGCACCAGCCCTCGAGAGCAGCCCTTTTACTTACCTGAACCAGATTGTTCCAGTGACAGGGATGAGCCCAGCAGCTCCAGCCGCTGTCTCAGGTCCTCATTGGATAGATTGATAGTGGCAGGAGCCATTGGCTCCCACTGCTGTCAATCAAATCCAATGACATGGGAGCCGGGGGGCAGGGCCGAGTCCTGCTGTCTGTGTCAATGGACACAGCAGCAGGACTTGGGAGCTTGCCTGCAAGAGTGCCCCCAGGGAAAGCGCTTCCCTGAAGGGGAACTTGAGAAGAGGAGGAGCCAGGAATGCCGCTGGGGGACCCCAGAAGAAGAGGATCGGGCCCCTCTGTCCAAAACCTTTGCACAGAGGAGGTAAGTGTAGCGCCCCCATAGTGTAGGTGCGTTTTCTAGGAGGGTTTTGCTAGGTGAGGTAAAATTTAGTCAGGCCTGACTATAATGGGCAGGCCTGAATGTTTTGATCTAGGCTGGGAGGTGTGGCTCAGGGAGGATTGAGTGGACTTGACAGATGAGGTCACCAGAACCTCCCACTTCTTTCTAGAAACCTGGGGAAGGTTTCTGGTCAGAGAGCTGGGAGATAGGTGAAGCCATCTGGAGTGTTCTAAGGAGCCCTGGGTGGAAGTCTGGAGATGTAGCAGAGGTGTTGTGGAGGCCCCTACCCTGGAGGTTCGGGTGCAGGGAGGTGGTGATTTTTGGAGTTGTACAGGGAACAGGAGAACAGTGGAGGTGCTACACAGTGAGAGACTTTAAAGAGATCCACCGGTTCGGTGAGTGACGGTCCCTAGGAACTGCAAGAGAGAGTGCTGGAGCAGGCTGGGAGAGGAATAGTGGACAGTCTGTGGGAGCCTTGGGAGCCATTTCAGGGAAAAGACAGTCACTGAGGAAAAGCAGGTCGGTGGGACCTGGAAGAAGGATGGGCTGGGAGTTGTAGTCCATCAAAGGCCCAGATAGCACTCAAGTACTTTTTGCTACACATTCAGGGGCTTGTGATCCCTGGCCTGTAATGGGTGTTCCAGAGGTTCTGCTGAGCGGTGAACAGAAAGGAACAGAGAAGCTTGATAAATTTCCTTTCAAGCTGGAAGCTAAGTGCAGTGCTGGAGAGAAGTAATGGAGTGATGATTTACTAAGTTCAGTGCTGGAGAGAGAACTGTAGGAGAAACGGTCAGCAAGTTGAGTGCTGGAGAGTCGTGAGGAGTAACAGTCTGCAGAGGGAACAGTCTGAGGCAGTGCGCGTATACAGGAGTGTTAATGGACTTTGTGTACTATAATTCTTTGGGCATCCCACAGTCATCCCTTATCCCCATCCAAGTTATTTCCCCTAAATGAAACAACAAAAACAAAAGCCAGCCTGGTCAGTGTCTACGAATGTGTGAAATATGGTGTGATTGAGGGAAGCTATAAGGTGAACCACTACTACCAGCCACTCCCAAGGCAGCACATGGCTACATAAGTATAACCTGTTTGTTATTTAAAAAGAAAATGAACCTTTACAACCCCCTTAAGCAAATTTTAATTAGCTTGACAAGTGGAACTGGGAGTTTTCACTTAATATAAAGTGGTTCATTTCTCTGCGAAGTCAGATTTGCCTAGATCACTCTACTCATACCTATCTGTCACATAAACAAACACTTCTCCTTGTTACACAAAGTAAATCGTATTGGTCTGACCGTGCAATGCATCAGGCCATCCTATCAGGAGAGGGATTAGCAGCACTTATTTTTTTAGAAATGCATCCCATATAGCTCTTCTTTTCCAATTTGATTTAAGGCTTGAGTTTGTTCTCCACCAAAAAATTGATGGAAAGCAGTAACCAGTCTCACTGAAACCTCATTACTTAGCACAGCAACGAGAAATGGAATCCATTAATCATTCCCTCTGTCAGCCTTTTGAATCAGGCTTTTTAAATATCAGATATGCAAATCATCTAGCGGAGTGTGACTATTGGTTAGAAGTTAGATGGTGGACGTGCCCTAAGTTATGCAGGGCCTGATAAGTGTCTACAATACTTGATATGGAGGGCATTTATACCCAGCTCCCAAATGTTCCTTATTTAGAGTGACTGTCCCTATTTTGAAACCAAATTGAAACCAATTCCATTTGCCCTTCTTCCTCTGTTGTCCCTCTATCTGGTCTCTATAAAAAAAGTTCAACTACCAGAATGTTACACAACACTATAACTTTCATCCAACTTTTGCATGACCAGGGTAGATCAGAGCTCACCTTGTTAAGCTAAATTTCCCATTCTCAAAACTCCACCTTCCGTAACCTCCTTCTTTAGAAATAATCACACTACTTGTATATGTAGTTAAAATGGCCGACACGGCCTTTTATTAAACAACAAGCTTTTAACAAACATAACAAACAAAAACGATGTCTGGCGCAAAGACAGTGCATGATAACAGGGATAAAAGGTCTGTATTGGGAATGCAATGATAAATGTCTCAATCCATAACTAAGTCCATAAGCAAGCCAATGAATCTTGATAAATAAGGATAGAAGTTGGCAGCTATCCTCAGAGTATAGCCAGCTTCTCCCTTCTTAAAAACATAACATAATACAGTTAAACTTGGTTGCAGGTCCTTGACAGTACCATATTACTACCAACTTTGTGTCTGTGGCATCATTTAGCAATGTTACGCCCCCCAGCACCGCCTCGGGGACTAACCCAGTCAACTTAAAAATGCTTGAAACTTTGCCTTTGCTTGGTCTGAAGTTACTAAAAGAGGGTCCAATGCAAGCAACCGGCAAACATAGTCTACAGCCTGGCTAGACACACTGGGGTATGAAGACAGAGGTACAAGGAGTTAATGCATGGGGAAGTTCACAGTGGTTTCTCTAGCAGCCTGTCATTAAGTATGTACATGTGACAGGTAAAATAGCCTTTTGCAGTTATGGTTGGCACTCTCTCTCTGTGAGCAAGTCCATCTCCCATAGCAACGGAAGCAGATTACTACAGAGGTCCTCAGCCTGTGCACAGGTATGGAAGAGGTGCACTGTGCATGGTGGGACCCCATACCATTACTGGGAGTGAAGTAGCGTTGATATGCTGGATAGCAGTGACCAAGGCGATTGACGCCGAAACGCGTCTGCTTTTTTGTACTTTTTATGCACGTCCAATAAACTTTCATCAAGAGGTGGAGTGCCGACTATTTTTTCATATGATATGCTGGATAGGTGGAGAAGGCAAGGGCTCTGCATGTCCCTCTTAAATGCACAAGTAACCAAGGTGATGCTTAGTACATCAAGAGAATTTGCTAGATTTCGAGCCTGGCTCAAGTAAAGGTATCCCATGTGTCGTGTGGTGACCCTGTACAGTGCCCAGATGAATCAACCTCCCATGTAAACCTTGCTTAGCTCCCAACGAGGAAGAAAAACATGGAGGACTTGACAACCAACCACCCCACCTACCATACATGCAGTTTAGCATGGATGGAGGAATCTGTTAGAAGAAATCCACAAGTGTACGGTGTATCTATACCCAAAACTCTTTGGATGAAGGATTACTCCTATCTGGTTTTTATTATTGTCTGTGTTCTGAGGGAGAGCACTGCTCTCTCTGGGGTAATTCACCCCTCTAAAATCCAAAACTCTACAGTTGCCAACAAAATGGTAGTGAAGAAAAATCTTCCATTTGGGTCCCTGGTAACAATTTTCCAAGAAGGGAATTCACCTTTATCTTTCCTTCCTTCCCTTTTACTTCCAGTGTCTCCAAGATAGGAAGTGAAGGGAAATCTTTGGGACAGGGCATAAACAGTTACAGTATTACTTTCTTCTTTACAAATTTACTTTGTAGGATATAAATGTATTAAGGAATAAGGCATATAATAAATTATACAATAAGGTATATATATTTAATTAACCCCCCATTCCTCAAGTGTAGTTGACAAAGTGAAAACCTTGTTTCACACTTCAGAGATTTTTGCTGTGCAGCCCTACCTTTGCCAGAAAATCATCCCAGCCAGGGTCCTCTTCCTAGTGCGAATGCTCACCACAGCCTCATTCTATCCTATCAATGGCCCAGCTGTCCAGAAGAGTATGGGGTTGATTTACTAAAGCTGGAGAGTGCAAAAAACGGTGCAGCTGTGCATGGTAGCCAATCAGCTTCTAACCTCAGCTTGTTCAATCAAGCTTTGACAATAAAACCTTGAAGCTGATTGGTTTCTGTGTGGAGCTGCACCAAATTTTGCACTTCCAAGCTTTAGTAAATCAACCCCTATGAGTCATCCAATAAGAATAAATGGGGCTGCAGCATGCATGTGCACTAGGAAGAGGACCCTGGCCGGGACAGTTTGTTAACCTCTCTTTCTGTCTGGTAAACCTGTCAGCAGAACAGGAAGTAAAGCTGATCTAAATTCATCCGGTTCAGCATGAAACAACCATATTTCAATCAATGTGTGGCCATCGATGCTTGACAGAAGTCAATCTTTTGATTGTCAATCAGTCAAACAGTCAATCAACAATGTATGGTCAGTGTAAGGATAAATCTATCCTGTGGAGTCTCAAATAACCTTAAAACCCTACAGTGGTTTTAACCCTTCTATACCGAACGAAAAAAAAAAGTCTTGGCTGGCACTTTATTGGTACAAGCACCATGTATATTTTATGCGGGAGGTATGACTTAACCCTTCAAAAATAGACTAAAACCTTCATGAGTGATCAAAACATGGACGCACAATAAAAGGAAACTTGCTCCTTCCACAAGTCTGCTCCGTTATATATTTTTTCATCATGTCTTCTGACAAGCCAGGCCAAGCAAGGGTTTGAGCACTTTTTAAGAGTGTGTCAAGCTGGTGGTGATTGACATCTTTGCGGATTACTAAAGACCGCTCCTGATCTTTTCATCCTTTCATCACTTTCACCGCGGTGCTTGTAAGGATAAAAAAAATAAAAAAGTTGTCAGAAGTCCTGACTCAGCGGCTGGAGCACAAACATAATCTGCGGGGTTATACTTGATTGCCGATCCTTTTATCTTCTCATAATTGAAATTCTAATTAGCTGTTAAAATGTAAATGAAGCAAGCAGGTTTTCAGAAGATGGGATTACATCCATGAAAGACAAAGACGTTCGCACATAAAAGGGTAACGCGCAACTTGTAATCTGTAAGTGTTTGAATGTGAATTATGGATCCAAGATTCTGCCTTGGTGACTGATAAGTGATGGTGGGGCAAGGTCTTCTGGTGTCCAATGGTGCCACAGTACATCTGCCTCCACTATGATGTTTTAACCAGTTATATATTTCTCTATGTAAGTGTAGGGTGGTGTTGTTTGTCACATCCTCCATGTACCGCCATTAACTCATAGGGTGCCAAGTGTGGGTCACATAGAAGGCCTACCCCGGGGTGGGTTCTTTAGGCTACACCAGGCGATGAATGAGGACACACAACCCAGCAAAGGGGTAACACCTTGCTCAAAGACGTACATACTAATGCTAATGACCAGGCGAGGGCCATGGTCATGTGAAGTCAAACATTAAGGCAGTCCCTCAACTCAGAGGTGAGCCACTTCTGTGTAGTGCCATACTGTATGCAGAGTTCTTCCAAAAGGTTGTCCCTTGTCCCACACACTTGAACAGGTGTATGTGTTGCATTAGAAGGGACACACAGAGTCTATGCCCACTCCACTAGTCAGCGTACCTCTGTTACCTCACTCCTAGTAACAGAAAGGGGTCCCGCCGAGCACATAGCACGGACCTCATGCGCGCTCCACCCAACCTTCTTGTTCCGTACCAAGTGACCAGGTATTAGATTTTTGTAAAACGAATCCACTCCCGTTGACTGATAGAGACAGACGGCTAGGGAGAGAGCTGAACGCCGAACCCCCTCACTACCAGAGAGCCTGTCACCTATTCAGGTACCACCAACGACTGGTTGCTGTTCTTCTTTCTGGTTACTTATAGCAACTTCTTTGCAAGTTAATCTTCTGTGGTAGTGATATTTCACAAACACCACTGTGCTAGTTCAGACCCAGGTTCCTTAGAGAGATATGCCCACATGCACCCCTTGAGTAACTTCAGAGCAGTCTTTTGAGCAGATAGAGTAAACAATTTCATTGGACATTTAGCAGAACATGTACAACATGCGGCAACGTCCTTTCCCTAACTAAATTCAAAAATGTCTGGCCCAGGTTACCTGCACAGGAGATGTCTCTAAGGCTGGATTCACACCTATGCATTTTTAGTGCTTTTTGCAGATTTGCCCTACACAATGTGTTCCATAGGAAACCATGTTAAATGGACTGCAGTGTAAATCTGCAAAATGCAAAAAGCATTAAAAATGCATAAGTGTGAATCAAGCCTTAGGTGTTTTTTGATGCATTTTGCAGAAATGCAGGGAATTTCTTTAACATGTTCACATCAATGCTTATTTGTGCCTCTGCGTTTTTGGAAAGGGTCGGGACTTTTTTTCATGCAAAAAGCAGCATTTTGCATGTAATAGACTTCAATGGGCATGCAAGAAAAATGCAAGTGCTGCGTTTTTGTTGCATTTTTACCACAATTTTCCCATGATTTGCATTTTAAATCTGCCTAGCAACAAAATGTCACCCCCCCAAAAAAAAATTAAAAATAAAGAAACGCAAATCGCAGCAAAATCGCGGTAAAACGCATCAAAAACGCAGTAAAAAAACCACAGAAAGCACAGCAAAAAGCAGTGAAAAAACACTGAAAAGCAAAATGCGTTAATGTGAATCGAGGGAATGTCCAAACTTGGTGGTGCTCTAGTAGAGAAGTCCATGTTGCGGGTTTTTTCCGATGGATCAGGGTCTCACAGCAGATCATAGGCCCCAGCAACTCTTCAGCGCCTAATCCCCATGCGTTTCCCCAAGTGTTTTCTGGAGCCCCCCAGGATCCAGACCTCTTCCTATTTAAATACCACAGGAGAAACCCCATAGAAAGCCTGCACTTTCCCTGTGACCTGGGCAGCCTGGTGCTAACTACACACACAAAACAAGCAGCCTGCCTACATTGTATGTTCTCCCTTTCATGACACCTTTATTATTCTATATTTTCAGGACTGCAGCTGGTGGCATTTTTTTATCTATGGTCAAAATGTAAAATCATATATTCATTTCCACATTGTTTTTCAATTATTTCCAGCCTAGTCCTGTTAACCTGAATGATCATGACGTTTGTAAATTTGCTTTGTGAAGATACCCGCACAATTAGTTGCCCTGTTGATAGGCCCTTCTGTGTCACACATTTCATAGAGCCTGCCTTCTGAACTGCAGAGGTGCTGAGAGGAGGAGTTTCAGGAGGCGGAGTCAGTACAGGAATGACATCTTGCAGACAGCAAGGTACCATGTGATATGTAGTCCCTAAAAACTGACAGTAAACAGCAGAGGAGGATCATGCAGGTTATTCAGTAATTTGTGAAAAAAGACTGCTAGCAGACAGGCAGAATTCACAACATGAAAGGAGATTTGGTAGTTTTAAACAGAGCCTGAATGTAATGGTAAATTAAAAGTTGCAAAAATGCAAGTGCTTATTAGTAGAGTTGAGCGTACCCGAACTGTAAAGTTCGGGTTCGTACCGAACTTTGGGGTGTCCGTGACCCGGACCCGAACATTTGAAAAAAAAGTTTGGGTTCGAGTATTTGATCACGCATGTTGAATAGCTGCAGGGCAGCCAATCAACAAGCATTTCACTGGTTTTCCCTAGAAGCCATCACAGCCATGCCTACTAATGGCATGGCTGTGATTGGCCAGTGCATCATGTGACCCAGCCTCTATATGAGGCTGGAGTCACAGTGCTGCATGTCACATGCTCTCTGGGTAGTGTAGGGAGAGGATGCTGCCGGTGCTGTGAGGGACAGATTGCAGATAGATAGGTAGAGATTACTACTACTACTGCTTTTAGGGACAGATTGCAGATCTCACCCTGCATTACAGAAATATCTGACTGGACTAGGTAGAGTCTACTGCTTAGAGGGACAGATTATTGTTCTAAAATCATCTCCTAGTTCTATAGGGTCAGGTTCCTGCTGTTGCTGTAAGGGACGGATTATTGTTCTAAAAGAATTTTGCAGCCCTCTAGCACTTTCCAGGACTCTTTTACATTCATTTTTGTGCCGAAAAGTTCGGGTCCCCATTGAATTCAATGGGGTTTGGGGTGAAGTTTGGGTCAAGTTCGGTACCGAACCCAGACTTTTTTCCGAAGTTTGGCCGAACCCACTGAACCCGAACATCCACGGGTTCGCTCAAGTCTACTTATTAGCAGATGCAGGGATTTGCTGCCAGACACTACTTACACTTCCTGTCTCTGGAAGGGGCTTTGAAAACCCCGGAAGGAGAAAGTGGAAAGAGAGAGATACAGAGAGCTGAGCCACGTGGTCTTATACACACAGGAGCTGCTAATGCGTTTGTATTTTCACCCAGATCAGAAGCAAAGACTATATTGCAAGTATCCCAATGTTCTTGTATACTTTAACAGCAACTGCCCATAGCTTCTTGAGTGTACAGGTATATCTAAATCCTTGTAATGGACTTATTTCTGTCCTGTTGTATTATCTCATATGCACAGTGCCAGATATCTATGTCTGTGCTACTGAATGTATGTAGTGGTCACCTTGCTATATGTAAGTAGCTGAACCTAGGTTTGCATCGATAATGGTATTGGTGCGGATACTAAGCATTTGCATGAGTACACGTAATTGTACAAATGCTCTGATACCCAAAACTGACACCTTTACAGTGTGATTTTGAGCCCATACAAAATTAATTGCATGCAATTTGAACAGGAATGTGGTGTAATTCCTGTCCAAATCACATGCGGTTTCCTCCACGACTCAGATGTGAACCTAGGCTTGTTATAGTAACTTCAGCCTGAGTTCACACAGGAATGGTGCGGGAAACCGCATGTAATTCGGACAGAAATCGCACAGCATTCAAGTTCAAATAGCATGCGATTCTTTGCAGTGCGATTTGAGCCCATTTATTTTGTATGGGCTCAAATCACACCACAAAGTTATTGGTAATTAATATCGGTGAGCACATGAACAAAAGTATCAGAACTCGCCGGTAAAAAAAAGGTATTGGTGCAATCCTAGCTGAACCTGTTTATTGCAATAGTTTATATACAGCTCCTGTTATTTTAGGTAAACTTGTCCCTTCTGGTCTGGGTTTCTATAGCTAGTTTTAGCATAGGGCCTGATAACCAGCATAGGCTAGAGCCATGTTAGGCATCCGACAGCCGCCTTTGGTAGTTAGAGGTTCGGTTGCATGTCAGATTAGAAACTACTAGGGAGAGACTAAAGTGCAGAGTAGGTAGGTTGATTATGAGTTCCAGTGCCACAGTTACAGTGCCACACCACAGTTCTTGTTGCTGGATAGCTGCGTTCCAGGCTGATTGGATAGCAGTTAGAGGATCTCCCTGTGACAGCTGATCTTGTCTTCAGGTCTCTGACACAAAGACAGATGATCCTCAGGGGCCGCTGACTTTGCTATAACATTCATCTGGAGGTATTTCTAGGGCTGGCCCAAGACATTGTGCTGCCTGGGTCCAAGAATGAAATGCTGCCCCCC
>BLSH010343097.1:0-42766 GCA_018402905.1 Glandirana rugosa
CTCCCAGCAGAAACTACTGCTTGTGGAAGAGAATTCCACATCCTCCCTGCTCTTACTGTAAAGAAACCTCTACGCATTTTAAGGTTAAAACGCTTTTCTTCTATTTTTAGTTAATGGCCGCATGTCTTTGTGTATTCCCTTGCGCTGAATAGTTTCATCCCTATTGTGGGGTTACCAGTACAGTATTTGTACATTGAAATCATATCCCCTCTCAAGCGTCTCTTCTCCAGAGAGAATAAGTTCAGTGCTTGTAATCTTTCCTCATAACTAAGGTCCTCCAATCCCTTAATTTGCTTTGTTGCCCTTCTCTGAACCCTTTCCAATACCAGGACATCCTTCCTGAGGACTGGTGCCCAGAATTGGACGGCATATTCCAGGTGTGGCCTCACCAGAGACTTGTATAGTGGGAGAATTATTGATTTATCCCTGGCATTGATCCCTTTCTTGATGCATGCCTAGCTTTGCTTGCAGCAGCTTGGCATTGCATGCCACTGCTGAGCCTGTTCTCTACTAGGACCCCTAGGTCTTTTTCCATCCTAGATTCCCCCAGAGGCTCTCCCCCTAGTGAGTAGTTTGCGTTTATGTTTTTGGTACCCAAATGCATTATTCAGATCTTCTTGAAAGGCTTCCACATCCTGTGGAGAATTTATTGCCCTGCTTAGCTTGGTATCATCCGCAAATATTGAGATTGAGCTGGTCACCCGTCCTCCAAATCGTTTATGAATAAATTTAATAGGATCGGTCCTAGGACAGAACCTTGGGGAACCCCACTTTCTACACCAGACCATTCTGAGTATTCCCCATTTATCACCACCCTCTGGACTCGCCCCTGTAGCCAGTTTTCAATCCAGGTGCTCACCCTTTGATCCATGTTGAGGGACCTTAGTTTGTACAGTAAGCGTTTATGTGGAACTGTATCAAATGCTTTTGCAAAATCCAGGTACACCACGTCTACAGGCCTTCCTTTATCTAGATGGCAGCTTACCTCCTCATAGAAGGTTAATAGATTAGTCTGGCAAGAACGATTCTTCATGAACCCATGTTGATTACTGCTAATGACACCGTTCTCGTTACAATAATCTTGTATGTAATCCCTTATTATTCCCTCCAAGAGCTTGCAAGTTATTTATGTTAAGCTAACTGGTCTGTAGTTCCTAGGGATATATCTTGGTCCTTTTTTATATATATAGGTACTACATTGGCTTTCTTCCAATCAGCTGGTATCATACCAGACCCTGATGTAAGGGGGGCTCTCTGGGAACCCTGATGTATGGGGATGCTCTCTGGGGACCCTGATGTAAGGGGGGCTCTCTGGATACCCTGATGTATTGGGAGGCTTGCTGGAGACCCTGATGTATGGGCAGGCTCTCTGGGGACCCTGATGTATGGGGAGGCTCTCTGGGGACCCTGATGTATGGGGAGGCTCTCTAATGACCCTGATGTTTGCGGAGGCTCTCTTGTGACCTTGATGTATGGGGAGGCTCTCTGGTGACTCTGATGTAAGGGGGGGCTCTCTGGGGACCTTGATGTATAGGGGGCTCTCCGGGGATCCTGATGTATGGGGAGGCTCTCTGGGGACCCTGAAGTGTGGGGGGGGGCTCTCTGGGGACCTTGATGTATGGGGAGGCTCTCTGAAGACCCTGATGTATGGGGAGGCTCTCTGGAGACCCTGATGTAAGGGGGAGGCTCTCTGTAAACCCTGATGTAAGGGGGAGGCTTTCTGGGGACCCTGATGTATGGGGAGGCTCTCTTGGGACCCTGATGTATGGGGGGCTCTCTGGGGACCCTGATGTATAGTTAGTACAGTAAGCGTTTATGTGGAACTGTATCAAATGCTTTTGCAAAATCCAGGTACACCACGTCTACAGGCCTTCCTTTATCTAGATGGCAGCTTACCTTCTCATAGAAGGTTAATAGATTGGTCTGGCAAGAACGATTCTTCATGAACCCATGTTGATTACTGCTAATGACACCGTTCTCGTTACAATAATCTTGTATGTAATCCCTTATTATTCCCTCCAAGAGCTTGCAAATTATTGATGTTAAGCTAACTGGTCTGTAGTTCCCAGGGATATATCTTGGTCCTTTTTTATATATATATAGGTACTACATTGGCTTTCTTCCAATCAGCTGGTATCATACCAGACCATGATGTAAGGGGGGCTCTCTGGGAACCCTGATGTATGGGGATGCTCTCTGCGGACCCTGATGTAAAGGGGGCTCTCTGGATACCCTGATGTATGGGGAGGCTCTCTGGGGATCCTGATGTATGGGGAAGCTCTTTGGGGACCCTGATGTATGGGGAGACTCTCTGGGGACCCTGATGTATGGGGAGGCTCTCTGGGGACTATGATGTATGGGGAGGCTTGCTGGAGACCCTGATATATGGGGAGGCTCTCTGGGGACCCTGATGTATGGGGAGGCTCTCTGGGGACGCTGATGTATGATGAGGCTCTCTAAGGACCCTGATGTATGGGGAGGTTCTCTAAGGACCCTGATGTTTGGGGAGGCTCTCTGGTGACCTTGATGTATGGGGAGGCTCTCTGGTGACTCTGATATAAGGGGGGGGGCTCTCTGGGGACCTTGATGTATAGGGGGCTCTCCAGGGATCCTGATGTATGGGGAGGCTCTCTGGGGACCCCGATGTAGGGGGGGGGGCTCTCTGGGGACCTTGATGTATGGGGAGGCTCTCTGAAGACTCTGATGTATGGGGAGGCTCTCTAGTGACCCTGATGTAAGGGGGAGGCTCTCTGTGAACCCTGATGTAAGGGGGAGGCTCTCTGGGGACCCTGATGTATGGGGAGGCTCTCTTAGGACCCTGATGTATGGGGGGCTCTCTGGGGACCCTGATGTATAGGAGGGCTCTCTGGGGACCCTGATGTAAGGAAGGGGCTCTCTGTAGACCCTCATGTAAGGGGGGCTCTCTGGGGACCCTGATGTAAGTGGAGGTGCTCTGGGGACCCTGATGTAAGGGGGGATCCACACTCAGATATGTAGCAATATTTATATATACAGTTGTGCTCATAAGTTTACATACCCTGGCATAATTTATGATTTCTTGGCCATTTTTCAGAGAATATGAATGATAACACAAAAACTTTTCTTTCACTCATGGTTAGTGTTTGGCTGAAGCCATTTATTATCAATCAACTGTGTTTACTCTTTTTAAATCATAATGACAACAGAAACTACCCAAATTACCCTGATCAAAAGTTTACATACCCCAGTTCTTAATACCGTGAATTGCCCCCTTTAACATCAATGACATCTTGAAGTCTTTTGTGGTACTTGTGGATGAGGCTCTTTATCTTCTCAGATGATAAAGCTGCCCATTTCTCTTGGCAAAAAGCCAATTCTTGGGCTGTCTTGCATGAACTGCACGTTTGAGATCTCCCCAGAGTAGCTCAATGATATTGAGGTCGGGAGACTGAGATGCCCACTCCAGAATCTTCACTTTATTCTGCTGTAGCCAATGACAGGTTGACTTGGCCTTGTGTTTTGGATCATTGTCATGTTGGAATGTCCAAGTACGTCCCACGTGCAGCTTCCTGGCTGATGAATGCAAATTTTCCTTCAGAATTTTTTGACAACATACTGCATTCATCTTCCCATCAATTTTGACCAAATTTCCTGTTCCTTTGTAGTTCCTACATCCCCAAAACATCAGCGATCCACCTCAGTGTTTCACAGGCTTTGTTGATTCCTCTCCAAACGTAGCGTTAATTTTGGTCTCATCACTCCAAGTGACTTTGTGGCAGAAGGTTTGAGGCTTGTCTCTGTGCTGTTTGGCATATTGTAAGTGGGATACTTTGTGGCATTTGTGTAGTAATGACTTTCTTCTGGCGACTCGACCATGCAGCCCATCTTTCTTCAAGTGCCTCCTTATTCTGCATCTTGAAACAGCCACACCACATGTTTTCAGAGAGTCCTGTATTTCACCTGAAGTTATTTGTGGGTTTTTCTTTGCATCCCACAAACAACTTTCCAGGCAGTTTTGGCTGAAATTTTAGTTGGTCTACCTGACCGTGGTTTGGTTTCAACAGAAACCCTCATTTTCCATTTCTTGATTAGAGTTGGAACACTGCTGATTGCCATTCTCAATTCCTTGGATATCATTTTATATCCCTTTCCTGTTTTATACAGTTCAACTACCTTTTCCCGCAGATCCTTTGACAATTCTTTTGCTTTCCCCATGACTCAGAATCCAGAAACATCAGTTCAGTACTGGATGAAAGATGCAAGGGTCTGTCAGGAGTCCAGAAACTCATTGACCTTTTATATACAAACACACTAATTACAAGCAAACAGATCACAGGTGAGGATGGGTACCTTTGGTAGCCATTCAAACCCCTTTGTGTCAATTTGTGTGCATGTTATCAGGCCAAAACCACCAGGCTATGTAAACTTTTAATAAAAACAATGTATTGGCAGCGCAGTCAGAGACAGTTAGGTGAACCTTCTCTGTGTGGCTAAGATGTCTCAAAGGTCAGGAGACCAGGGGATACCACCAAAGGGTACAGACAGGGAGTGATCCTGGACATGAACATGTGAGGACTAGATGAATATATTCAGAGTCAATGCATACATAAGTCTATGAACCGTGGCAGTGGACATCCACTGTGGCACTGGCGGGGCTGCACCTCTGAGAAGTAATCGAGCTTCAGTAATAACAACAAAGAACAAGAAGGTGCGCCTCTAAGTGCAGTAGTGGTAAAAAAGCAGTTTATTAAAACAATATAAAAACTACTCACAAGGGTAGTATGCAGGTGAGCATCTGCAGCGTCAGCCACTGCTGGCTGTGTAGGAGTCCTAGCGGGCGAGCTGTTGGGATGGAGATGGGACTGCCTGGTGGTGGTAGGCTGGGAAGGAAGCGTCGGTGGCCCCCGGCGTCTCCTTCTCCTGTTTACTAGCTCGAACGACCGTTCAAACGACCGTTCGGTCCATGCAGTCCATACGTCACATCCGTTGGGCAGATGGAGAGTGAATGGTCCGTCGACGCGTTGCAGGGCTCCGCCCCTTCCCGTTCAGCGACTACTTTCATGCAGGAGAAAACAGAGAGCTCTCCACCATGCTTTCCACAGGCCTAATATTGAGTATGGCCCCCTTTTGCTAAAACAGCCCAGACCCATTGAGGCATGGTTACCAAAGTAACATCCACATGAATGGCAGGACCCAAGTTTTCCCAGCAAAACATTATCCAAAGGGCTTTGGATAATGTTTTGCTGGGAAAACTTGGGTCCTGCCATTCATGTGGATGTTACTTTGGTAACCATGCCTCAATGGGTCAGGGCTGTTTTAGCAAAAGGGGGCCATACTCAATATTAGGCCTGTGGAAAGCATGGTGGAGAGCTCTCTATTTTCTCCTGCATGAAAGTAGTCGCTGAACGGGAAGGGGCGGAGCCCTGCAGCGCGTTGCCGGACCATTCACTCTCCAGCTGCCTAACGGATGTGACGTACGGACTGCATGGACCGAACGGTCGCTTGAACGGTCGTTCGAGCTAATAAACAGGAGAAGGAGACGCTGGGAGCCACCGACGCTTCCTTCCCAGCCTACCACCGCCAGGCAGTCCCATCTCCATCCCAACAGCTCGCCCCGCTAGGACTCCTACACAGCCAGCAGTGGCTGACACTGCAAATGCTCACCTGCATACTACCCTTGTGAGTAGTTTTTATATTGTTTTAATAAACAGCTTTTTTACCACTACTGCACTTAGAGGCGCACCTTCTTGTTCTTTGTATGTAAACTTTTGATTAGGGTAATTTGGGTGGTTTCTGTTGTCATTATAATTTAAAAGAGTAAACACAGTTGACTGATAATAAATGGCTTCAGCCAAACACTAACCATGAGTGAAAGAAATGTTTTTGTGTTATCATACATATTCTCTGAAAAATGGCCAAGAAATCATAAATTCTGCCACGGTATGTAAACTTATGAACATACTTTACTGTGGGCAGGAGTTGGAGCAAAAAGTTCATGATGCCCAGCTTTTGCAGATCACTGGGCATATTTGTAATCCAGTGGGTAATATACAGCCTTTGCAGAGCGCTGGATACATTTGTAATCCATGGGCACGATCACCCGGCGTGGTTGACACAGGTAGCAGCACATGGTGCAAAGTCACTGAATTAGCAGGATAGTGTAAGTGTCCGCCCCAGCGCCGACAGGCGTGACTGAGCGAGCAGGAACAGCAACTGGCGACTGCTCCCGCTGCATTGCTAGGGGCAACGGCACTCACATTAAGCACAGTTCAATGAGCAAATCACATAGTCCTTTTCCCTGTTCAATCCTCTACTAATGCCATTAGAGTCAAATTTACTTGGCTCAGTTAATATTTCCGTTGCTAGGGGTAACGACTGGCAGAATTACTTGAGACAGATGAATCCCCATATATGAGCCCCCAAATGTAGCCAATGGCCCCCTTAGGGGTGGCTGACTGTTGTGGTCCATCTGCTCACACTACCCTCAATCACATCCATACTGCACCTGGAGTTACAGAACAGGCTGGTACTTTGTTTTGTTTGTTTTATTAGGGGATTGAACTTGAATGGGGATTGGGGTTGTTATGGGATGCCCAGAGAATTAGTTGATCATTTACACTGGACCACTATATACAGCTCCGTATATACATCACTTCTTCCTCCAGCACAACACTTGCTGACTTTGATCCCCTTGTTCCTCTCACCTGCACGTCTCTTCTGCCGACCTTTATCTCCTTGTTCCTTTCACCAGCACTTTACTTGTTCCAAGCCCAGAAGGAAATTTGCTAGGCCTTCTACATTTTTCCAGGCTGGCTAGCACATGGTGAGGCCTGCCATGCTGTACGCAGGGCCTCAGAACCACCCATTACAGGTAGAAACAGTTGGTTCCCTAGTGTGTAGGTACACTAATGTGCTAGCCGGCCTGATGGACTACTACTCCCAGCCCATCCTCCTGCTCCAGGCCCTGTCAGCCACTCCAGCTGCATTGGCCTTCTCCACTGCCACCA
Source organism: Glandirana rugosa (assembly GCA_018402905.1). Taxonomy (NCBI): domain Eukaryota; kingdom Metazoa; phylum Chordata; class Amphibia; order Anura; family Ranidae; genus Glandirana; species Glandirana rugosa. The sequence continues at coordinate 6,987 of BLSH010343097.1, forward strand.
TGACACCACAGTCCTTTACTGACTTCAGCATCCTTCCAGATTGTCTCTCACCCCAATCCGCTCCGGCATACCTCTACAGCTTCCCAGGGTGTGTGCCACTCACCGACCACCCGGTAGACTCCTTGCTGAGCTTCTCCTGTAGCACTGTCTGTTGCTCTCCTGCTCCCTTGTGCTGCTCCAGGATCGCCCTTTCCTCCAGGCTGCACCCGAGCCCAGACTTCAAGGTCAACCCCCCCCCAGACTGGGGACTCCCTCCCGAGTGAAGCCTCCACAACCTCCGCTACATTCCAGCTCCAACTCTTCCACCTAATCCTCCCCGATTGGGCTGACCCTGAGTATTTAAGGAGGCCTGCCCCCTGCCAATCCAGATTGGGGATTGGTCAGGGCTCCTTAGAATACTCCAGATGACTACACTTCCCTCCCAGCTCTGTCTAGAAACCTTCCACCAGTTTCTAGAAAGAAGTGGAAGGTCCTGGTGACCTCATCTGTGAATCACTCAATCCTACCTAAGCCACTCCCAGCCCAGAAACAAAAACAATCAGGTCTGCACACCAGTCAGGCCTGACTAAATTTTCCTCACCTACCAAAAACCTATTCACACTAGCTCCCACCTACCAGGGGGCGCTACAAAGGTGTTTTGGGAGGGAGGAAATTTTCTTACAATGATAGTCTTCATAGGCATGGTTCAGTGCTCCTGTCAGGAGTCAAGTGTATTCCATTCAGGAGACAGGCGTACTCCCATTAGGAGAGGTGATCTACTGAGGAGACAGTACTCCCAAGTTGGAGAAATTCCTTACCCACATGACTGGAAGAGTAGGAACAGCTGAGTGAGTCTGGAGGACTGGGAGAGTTGAGGCGACTAGGTGAGTCCAGGGGACTGATAGGGTCTGTGAGTCTCGGTGGAGTGACAGAGCCTGGGGTTCCAGGAGATCCCATATTGAGAGGCCAGGGAGTGGGCCCATGCAACTGGATGCTGTAACTAAAGGACTGGAGAGCCAGAGAGTTGGGTCTGAAGGATCCTGATGAGCAGCAGAACTGCTGAAGAGAAAGCCAGGTGGCTTGGCATTTTCTTTACCCATTTTAAAAATCCACTGTGTGGGCAACTATTTTTTGTGAACTTTACTTTTCTTTATAATAAGTGGGCTGGCAAGTACCTAACTGCAGTACATATACTGTATATATGTATATAAAAATTAAGTGTGTATTTTTGTCTGCCATTCTTCTTCTTTAATAATACAAACATCTTATTTTGTGAAGCCATTTTGCCGTTAGAGAACCCATCCTTGTGCACAGTGGCCTGGAATACACAGGAGGTTAATACTAAGCCATTTGTTAGGACTCTCTTACAGTAAAAGCATAATATGGACATTTATGACTCTTAAGCCAATTTGGGCAATTCTCGTGGTCCTTAATCCTGTTCCTCGGCTCTTCACTCCCCAACTCATCGCTGTGACCAGGCCTGCAGAAACAATTACACGCTAACTGGCTGTAATATGTTTTTCAGATGCACCCTGGGGAAACGAGTTAACGAGAGCGAACATAATATGGCTTTTGTGAAGAGCAAAATGGAGGGTATAATTCACCTCCAGAGTCTTCAATGTGACCTCGGGCAGCCATCTTGGAAGTCTCTGCATTATAAATCCAAAGCCATATTACATTTCAATTTTCCTGGGATTTTTAAATATCATATTGTCAGATTTAGTGAAGGGAGATAGATGGTTTTGTCCCGTTTATTGCAACGATGAATTAAAACCCTGCTCTGAGTCTTTCCAAATTTTCTGTTAGCAATTGATTTTGTAAGGCAGGATGGTGAAACAGTTTTAAACAGTATTTGCTTTCTTTTTTGTTCTGCTATGCTTCTGTGGGTTTCTGAAATGGTAGTCTTTACAAAGTATGGGAATTAGCACAAATATTGGGCCTATAATGCAGTGTTTCTCAACTCCAGTCCTCAAGGCGCACCAACAAGTCATGTTTTCAGGATTTCCATTATTTTGCACAGGTGATTTGATCAGTTTCACTGCTTTAGTAATTACCCCAGCCTTTTCATCTGAGGGAAATCGTGAAAACATGACCTTTTGGTGCGCCTTGAGGACTGGAGTTGAGAAACACTGCTATAATGCATTGTCTACTAAACTGTCAAGCTTAAAGCCTATGCACTTTGCTATATACTTTCCAGAAGTCTCCAGACCGGTCACATGACCAGCAGGGTCCCCTTTGCCTATTCTTCCAGTTGTTGATGGTCCTGGATGATACAGACAGTTGGTTCTGACATGATGACGTTAGTTCAGTTTTCTTTATCATTATCATCTATATCACTCAGGACCCTTTAAGGGGCGGGGCCATGACACCCTGTACTTACAGTATGTCCTCAGTCCTTCCCATTCAGTGGCGGCTGGTGAAGTTTTAGGATGGGCACGCCAGGCCACGCCCTTCCTTTTTGACCCCTCCTACTTCTCATAAGCCCCACCCCTTATATAATCCACCCACTCCGTCCCCTGTATTCCACATATTGTGTCAGGAGTATACAGCTTGGCATCACAGGACACAGTATACAGCCCCAGCATCACAGGACAGAGTATACAGCACAGTATCACAGAACAGAGTATACAGCTCAGGATCACAGGTGGGATATATTGCAGCCAGTAACACAGTGTGCAGCCAGTAAACAGGTATTGCAGCCAGTATTACAGTATGCAGCTAGTACACAGGTATTGCAGCCAGTATCACAGTATACAGCCAGTACACAGGTATTGAAGCCAGTACACATGTATTGCAGCCAGTACACAGTATGCAGCCAGTACACAGGTATTGCAGCCAGTATCACAGTATGCAGCCAGTACACAGGTATTGCAGCCAGTATCACAGTATACAGCCAGTACACAGGTATTGCAGCCAGTATCACAGTATACAGCCAGTACACGGGTATTGCAGCCAGTATCACAGTATACAGCCAGTACACAGGCATTGCAGCCAGTACACAGTATGCAGCCAGTACACAAGTATTGCAGCCAGTATCACAGTATGCAGCCAGTACACATTTATTGCAGCCAGTATCACATGTGTTGCAGTCAGTATCACAGTATACAGCCAGTACACAGGTATTGCAGCCAGTACACAGGTATTGCAGCCAGTACACAGTATACAGCCTCAGCCAGTACACCGGTATTGCAGCCAGTATCACAGTATACAGTCACTACACAGGTATTGCAGCCAGTACACAGGTATTTCAGCCAGTACACAGTATACAGCCACAGCCAGTACACAGGTATTGCAGCCAGTATCACAGTATACAGCCAGCACACATGTATTGCAGTCAGTACACAGGTATTGCAGCCAGTACACAGTATACAGCCAGTACACAGATATTGCAGCCAGTACACAGGTATTGCAGACAGTATACAACCAGTACACAGGTATTGCAGTCAGTACACATGTATTGCAGCCAGTACTCAGGTATTGCAGCCAGTATCACAGGTATTATAGCCAGTACACAGATATTGCAGCAAGTACACAGGTATTGCAGCCAATATCACAGATATTGCATCCAGTACACAGGTATTGCAGCCAGTACACAGGTATTGTAGCCAGTACACAGGTATTGCAGCCAGTACACAACACAGCAGTATGAACCTCAGGGGAGTTACCCACTCTCTCTCACAGGTGAGAAAAACAGGTGTGCATGCAGTCCAAGCACCAGCCTGTCCGCCAGTCCCGCCCCCGTGACCTGACCAATCGGTCACTGGCTGGAGGTCAATGACTGAGGCCAGGGCCAATCAGTGTATCATGTGCGCTTCGGTGGCGGCGCTGTTCCCATTGAATGATGCTGGGCATCATTAACCACTTGACCTCCAAAAGATTTGCCTCCCCTCATGCCCAGGCCATTGTCTGCGATACGGCACTGTGTTATTTTAACTAACAATTGTGCAGACATGCAACCCTGCACCCAAATTAAATTTAGATAATTTTTTTCCAAAAATAGAGCTTTCTTTTGGTGGTATGTGATCACTGTTGCGTTTTTCAGTTTTTATACAAAAAAAGACAGATAATTAAAAAAAACAAAACATTTTTTACTTTTTGCTATCAAACATATTCAATAAAAAAAAAAAGAATAAAATCTAAATTCTTCTTCAATTTAGGCCAATATGTATTCTGCTACATATTTTTGGTAAAAAAAATCCTAAAAAGTGTATATTGATTGGTTTTCGCAAAAGTTATAGCGTCTACAAACGATAGGATTTATACTGGAATATTTATTTATTTATTTGTTTAAACTAGTAATTGCGTTGATCAGTGACTTATAGCTGGACTGCTTTATTGGGGCAGACAATCTGACACTTTCTGACACTTTTGACACTCTATGGGAACCAGTGACCCTAATACAGTGATCAGTGCTAAAAATATACACTGTCACTATACTAATGAAACTGTGTGCCTAGCCTGTGTTTTTACGTGTACTGTATGTGCTGCTTTTACCAAGGGAAGTGTTGGATATTATTACCCGGTTTGCAGGGACAAAAATCCATCACTTCCCTCCTATCAGAATGGAACTCTGTCTTGTTTACATAGGCAGAGCTCCATTCTGTGGCTCTGTGCAATGATCTGCAGGTGCCAGTGAACATCCAGTGCCTGGCACCTACAGATTGGCTTCTGCTGTGAGTAATCACAGCAGAAGCGGCCCGACGCCGCGCATGTGCGCCCTTAGGCGGAAGTGCAGAATCATGTATATACAACATGATTCTACGCAGGAAGGCTGCCTGTAGCAGTATATCTGCTATGGGGTGGTCTGGAAGTGGCTAAACTCAGTAGACTAAGGACATCTTGTGGTGGAAAGGGCTTACTGCAGGAGACAACTCAGGATTGTAGGTAAATAGTGCAGTCTGAGCTGCTTTTTTTATATTTAAGTGGAACTTTAGTTAGAAAATTCAGTCCTGATAGATCACTGCATGCTGGCTTCTTTTGCACATATAGCAATGTAAAACATCAAAAATAAGTGCCTATACTGTTTAAAATCTAGTAATTCACTGCCTCACCCTGCTCTACACATGCTCAGTAGACTAAGGAGATATTTTTAGGCACTGTGCTGAAAACCAGTGTCACTAGAGGCCAATCTGCTGACAGCCTAAAGATATACTGATGCTCAGGGGTTCTGGGCTTCAGTAAAATGGCAGCCCCCAGCAACAGTAATAATTCTGGAGGCAATTTACAGCACACGCTAATTTTGGTAGCATAATTATTAATATGGAATGTATGTTCCTTGCTAAGGAACATTTTTGTTTATCAAGTCGTTATGGGTAACGTTCCACTTTAAGAAACCTGCTGGAAGACTTACTGCTTATTTCAAAACATTTTTGAGCTGGGCTTTAATCAGTAAATGGGACAAGGAGAAAAGCACTAATTATAACATGATGTATAAATACATGACTTATAGTCTTGTATTGTACAAGATAATGTCAGAGTACAACCACCAGTGCCATAAAGAAGAAGCTTTGAGGGACCGGTGGCAGAACATGGTGGAAGCCTGCGGGGCAAGCAATGAGATTATTATCACAGCTTACTCCTCTACCCCTAGACTTATAGCCCAACTGTGGACAGCTAAAAATGTATCCCTTGCAGTGGGGCTGTACCCACACTGCAAGGGTTCACTGCTTGTTTTGCTCTAGGGCAGGGGTCTCCAAACTTCGGCCTGTGGGCCGGATGTGGCACTTTGCTTGCTTTTATCCAGGACCTCAGGGAACTGTTCATTTCACTGATCTGGGGCACTATTCCTCCCACTGACACAAATTATGGGGCACTATTACATACCTCCCAACTTTTTGAGATGGAAACAAGGGACACCTATTAGCAAAAGTATGTAAGCATAAGACACACCCCTTTGCCAATGATTAGTTAAACCCCCAAGTGCTTTTTTTACCCCTATTGTTCCTTTATAATGGCTTTTGAAATTTACCAATGCAGCAATTTATAAATTTGATGAAAGGTTTAGCACTTTTTGATAGATAAATGGTGCATTTTATATACAACTATATAGATTGGACCAAAAATGAGGGACAAATGAGGAGGAAAGAGGGACAGAGGAACTTTGTTCCAAATCAGGGACAGTCCCTCCAAATAAGGGACAGTTGGGAGCTATGCTATTCCTCCCACTGATACCAATAATGTAATTTTTTTGCTGCCACTGACCACCAAGCTTAAGGCATTGCTTACTCCCACTGATGCCGAGGCATTTTCTATGCCCACTGGCCACAGTCTAGCTCCCCTAAAGTTTGAAGGGCGGTAAAATGGCCTTTGTTTCTATAGTTTGGAGACCCCTGCTCTAGGGGAACAATAAAATGAAACATACTTACTAGATCCTCTGCTCCTCCCCACAATTAGACCGGTCCTTGCAGCTTCTGCCCCCCCACACTCTAGCAGTCTAGGGTATTGATGTCATGACGACCAGACCAGAGCCCTGCATTGGGCATCGGGATGCCAAGGGACAGTTCACTGTCGGATCATGTAGGAGCGCCATGTGCCCGGAGAGTGGAGGATCAGGTGTGTAAAATGATTTCTCCTCTCCCCTGGACCAAATGAGCTATTAACCTGTCGTATCATTTTTTATGCTTAAAGTTGGGCTTTAAAGTGGAAGATAAGGCTAACTATAATTAAACTTAAAAATACTGCCTCTTCCCTCCTCCTACCTATTCTGTGTACCCTGTGTAAAAAGGCACTTATTTTTTTTTTAATCTGGGCTGATCACATGATCCAACAGCACCAGCTGCCCTGTATCAGAGAACGGCTGTTGCAGGGGAGAGTACTGACAATGGAGGGGCAAAGGGAGCCGAAGAGCTCCGGAAATTCAGAAATGTTTAATGATCCATTACACAGGGGAGCTGGAGCTGCTGGATCATGCGACAGTGTTAAGGCAGGTTAAAAAAAGTTATTTACACTGATTTTTTTTTTTTTTTACAGGATTGGCTGCATACAGCCAGTAGGAGAAAGGGAGAGGGAATGTTTTTGGAATACTTATAGTTAGCCTTTACTAGCATTTTAATGACAATTTAAGCCTGGCAGTGTGGGGGGCAGTGTTGCCAACCTCCAGAAGCATTTTTTACTGGCAAAACATAGACAATTTACTGGCGGAGCACATTTTTTACTGGCAACTTGAAAAATAATAGAACTCCTATTAGAAAGGAAGATGATTGATATTTAAACAAAACATGGAAACACTGACAATACCCATATCAAGTAATTTGGCGGGTTCACACTTAAAATTTAGCACAGCATGACAAATTATCAGACCCTGATATTTATAGACAGTTTGTAAAAAATCACTGATTTTTACAAACTGTCAGTAAATTTACTGACGGTTGGCAACCCTGGTGGGGGGCCCCAGTGAAAAGTTAATTTTTAGAAAAAAATCAGCTTTAATATTCAAGTATGTTGTCCACTTTAATAAATCACTAAAGAACAAGCTAATTCATGTTTCATAATTTTGGCTTTAAATAATTTAGAAACAGTCATTATTCTTAATTAATTGTTTTGTTGTTGTCTGCTGATTAAGTCCCTCCTTTTTTTCAGCTATGGTAAAATAAGACATTTCCTGCCTGCAGACTAATCTCTGACAAGCTGTCAATCAGACGGAGAGCGATGTACACATTACACGCCTGCTAATTCAGTCAATATCTCATTAATCACTCTGCCCCTTCTGCTAATGTCAGGCTTCTTCTGGGATTGTAATGTTTATTTAATTTGTTCAGCCTGACAAATACTCTGGATAGCATGTTTGATAATTGCCTTTTTTCGCTGTTTAGCTTATTTCATGTATTGTAAAACCCTTTGCTTGTTTTTCTTGCATCCGTGTGTACCAGCCGCCACTATCAACCTCACAAGCTGCAGCAGCTGGAAGATAAAATAAAATATCATAAAAATGATAGATTGGCATTATCTATTTTTCTACACTCTGCAATAAGGGGATGACACCTGAATAAAAGAATATCAGCCTGGTAAGACTGTATACTTCTGTAAGTGAAAGCCACAATATTTCCACCACTAGGTGGCAGGCAGTGCATTACCCTCATTTTCCATAATATATTGGAAATGGGCTAAACATAATTGATCGTAAGAAAAAAAAAAATCATCATTCTATTTTTATTATATCTGCACTGACTATACACAAGTGGATCAAAAAGAAAGCTCAAATCCCTTTGATCATGATATTGAAACAGTGAGTATTCATTATCAAAATAGCAGGAAGCTTTCAAATGTTATTACTGACATGGATTATTTTACAGAAAAAAAGAATTCATATAAAAATAGCTATAGTAAAACCGCATTATAATAATAATAATTGTCAGATTATTTGTTGGACGTGGTTTTGTCTACAAATCGGTATGGCTGGGAGGTGGGTGGTCAGTGACCAGCCTCTCCATTGCTTTGGTCAGCGCTATAGTTAATGTTTGGGCAGAACTACTCTATGTAAAAGAATATTTTATACTTACCTTTTTGGCAGGTGGTGAGTTGCCTTTCCAACATTTAATGCTATGCTAAGCCCTTAACACTTAAACGTAACCCTTTGATAGATCTTAAGGCTCTGTTTCCACTACTGCGAGTTGTTGTGCGACTTGACACATGTTAAGTCGCATGGCAAGTCAAAATCTATGTATTTCAATGGCCCCCGGTTTAATTGATGCAACTCAAGTTGCAGCGACTCCAAAAAAGGTTTTTGTTCCGACTTTTGATGCAACTTTGATCCAGAGAGTGTAAAGTTGGATCAAAGTTACGCTCAAAGTCCCACTCTAAATCGCACACCTTTGGGGTCGCAATAGTGGAAACCTAGCCTTAAAGTTAACACTTTAGGCTTTACTCACACCATGCAAGTGTGACGGAGCACATGCATTTCCACACGTCCTGTGTGTTGTGTTTAGGGTAGCCTGTTCATTTCAATGGGCTGCCCTATGCACAAGAAATGCACACAGGAAGTCCCTGACCCTTTGAAATATTGTGCTGCACTTAACCACATAGTGCGGCAGAACCATGAGTTTTGGTGAGCGTTCAAATGCCTGTATTGATAGATACGTGAGGCCTGCCATCTGTCTGCTAAAGGACAGCACGTTTCTGTGCATGTCGGCAAAGTGTGCGATTTTGTGCACATTCCTGACACGCGTGTAGAATGAACCTAGCCTCAAAGAATAATACAACTATATCCTTTTCACAAAGTGACAGGTTCTCTTGAATAGAAGAAACCCCCTCACTTGGTAATACCTTTGCAGCACTCCCCTTTAACCTTCTGGTTCCATCAGAACCCCTGTAAATACTCAGTGCTTCTGGGTACAGTATGTGGGAGCATATGACCCCCCAGCCAGGATGCAGCTTGTAGACCAGAACAACCAAACTCCATGCCCAAGTACATTTCAGTGGGTCAGGGGAGGCAGGCATTAACCCTGTGTAGGCTTCGAAACCAAGTAGCTTACACAGTGCTTGGACTCTCTCACCCCCCCCCCCCCCCTCTCTCTCTTACATCCTCTCTCATCTCCCCTCTCTCTCACCCCTCTATCTTTCTCTCTCTCACTCCTCTCTCTCAGCCCGCTCTCTCCTCCCTCATCCTCCTCTCCCTCTCACCCCAATGCTCTCACCTCTCCTCTCCCTCTAACCCCCCCCACCCCCTATCTCTCTCACCCCCTCTCTCTCCCCCCTCTCTCTCACTCTCTCAATATTTCAAATTAGTTTTTGTATTGTAATTTTTAGCCAGCAGAAGGAGCTACTTTTCACGTGTTCTCCTGCCTATCCTAACTGCTTGCTGAAGACAATACTCTTACAGAGCTCAGTAGCTCAACTCCAATATACACACAGCACTAAATGAGTCAGAGCAGTCATTCCCACATACTCTTCTTTGTTTGGTGCTTCAATCAGCAGAGAGAGACTGAAAGTAAACAGTTCCTTCTTTACTCCCTATCATAATAATTCATAAATCTTGAGTAATGGATGGATTCTTTTTCATTTTTAAAACAATGATTTTATTAATTGTTTTAGTACAAAAAAAAGGCTTAAAGTGTTACTAAACCCAGGACCCTGCATTCACTATATCTGGTCTTCCACAGTACACAGAACATGGAAATGCAATTATTTTAGTAAATATAAACTGCTAAATACCTTTTCTCATCAGCAGTATATAGCAGTCTTGTGACTTCTATCAATGTCTGGTTTAATGCTTGTAGGAGGAGTTTTCATTCTACTCTGACTGCCCTATGAGGCTGCAGGACCCCTGACCCTCTGTCTGGACAGTGCTGATTGGTCCTGTGCTGATCACATACACTCTCTTAAAGCGGAGTTCCACCCAAAGTGGAACTTCCGCTTTAAGGCCTCCTCCCTGGCTCCTGTTTGTAAAATGGAGCTTTTGGGGAGGAGGGGAGGAGCAAGTACCCGATTTTGACAGGTACCTGCTCCCACTCCCGTTTTGTTCGCATAGGCGATTGGAAGTGGAAGCTCTCCCTCCCGATGTCTTCTGGACGTATGAAAGGTCCTAGAAGACTTTGGGACCAGTCACGGAGCGCAGAGCCGCTCACACATGTGCAGTGGGCACCCGGATGTGAAGCTGCAGGCTGTCTCAACCGGGTGTCCATAGTAGAGATGCCAGCGGGAGGACACGGGGAGAACACAGTGCTGGTGAGTGCACCGCTGGATCATGGGACAGGTGAGTGGCTGTTTATTAAAAGTGAGCAGCTACACTTTTTGTAGCTGCTGACTGTTAATAAACAAACATATGACTGGAACTCCGCTTTAAGAAAAAAAAAAAACTCTCTAGCAATACACAATAAGCTGGGCATGTGCAGCTTGTTCCCAAGGCTCTGTTCTATTAGAAGATGGTTTGGGGACAGTGGAAGAAGGGAGAAACAGAGGAGACAGATTCAAACAGCTTTTTTTAGACAATGCAGAGGATTAACCCCTTAGGTTCCACAGTGAGTATAACAAGCATGCTTTAATGCAGTGTTCCCCAACCCAGTCCTCAAGGCCCACCAACAGGTCATGTTTTCAGGATTTCCCTCAGATGAATCAGCTGTGGTAATTACTAAGGCAGTGAAACTGATCAAATCACCTGTGCAAAATAATGGAAATCCTGAAAACATGACCTGTTGGTGGGCCTTGAGGACAGGGTTGGGGAACACTGCTTTAACCACTTCAGCCCCGGAAGGATTTCACACTTTAGGACCAGAGCCCTTTTTGCGATTCGGCACTGCGTCGCTTTAACTGACAATTGCGCGGTCGTGCGACGTTGTACCCAAACGAAATTTGCATCCTTTTTTTCCCACAAATAGAGCTTTCTTTTGGTGGTATTTGATCACCGCTGCGTCATTTCTGATCGCCGCTATAAACAAAAGAAGAGCGACAATTTTGCAAAAAAACCCAAATTTCTTACTTTTTGCTAAAATACAAATCCAAAAAAAAATATAAAAAAACATTTTTTTCATTGGTTTTGGCCGATTTATATTCTTCCTCATATTTGTGATAAAAAAAATCGCAATCGGCGTTTATTGATTGGTTTGCGCAAAAGTGGTTGCGTTTACGGATGATGAGAATTAATTTCTGGGGTTTTTATTTTTTTTTAATTTTTTACTAGTAATGGCGGCGATCTGCGATTTTTAGCGGTACTGCGATATTTCAGCGGACATGTCGGAACATTTTGACACTTGTTTGGGACCATTGGCATTTATACAGCGATCAGTGCTATAAAAATGCACTGATTACTGTGTAAATGCCGTTGGCAGTGAAGGGGTTAACCTGCAGTGGGCACTCTAAGGGTTAACTATGTTCCCTGGGCGTGTCCTAACTGTGGGGGGACTGCCCTAGCTGGGGAAGGGAAGTGATCACAGCTTCCATGTAGAGGAAGGCTGTGATCACAGCCCTTTCCCCTCTCACAGAACTGAGGTCCGTGTTTACTTACACGGACCTCCGTTCTTTCACTCCGGGGGGGGCATCGCGGGTGGCCGGCGGAGATCGACTCCGCCGCACCCGCTCCCTGGCCCTCCCCGGACACAGTGAGCGCGCGGACGCGCCTCTGGCGGCGCACGCTCACTGGGCTCAATCTCGCGGCCGCCGTCATATGATGGCGATCCGCGCAATCGAGCCACCTTGTCGCCGTCAAATGCCGATCAGCCGTCGGCAAGCGGTTAATGCATATACAGACTGATTTTACTGCTGTAGGGTTAGTAACACTTTACGTTTTAAAAATGTACACAACACTTCAAAAACAATTTATACAAATTGACCCAAGACCAATGTGCCTTTAACCACTTCAGCCCCGGAAGGATTTATCTCCTTCCTGACCAGAGTACTTTTTGCGATTCGGCACTGCGTCACTTTTTAACCCGACAATTGCGTTGATGTGCAACGTTGTACCCAAACGAAGTCGATGTCCTTTTTTTCCCCGCAAATACAGCTTTCTTTTCGTGGTATTTGATCACCTCTGCGTTTTTAATTTTTTGCGCTATAAACAAACAAAGAGCGACAATTTTGAAAAAAAAAAAACAATATTTTTTCGTTTTTGCTATAATAAATATCCAAAAAAAATGTAAAAAACGAATTTCTTCCTCAGTTTAGGACGATATAAATTCTTCGACATATTTTTGGTAAAAAAAAAAATAAATCGCAACAGGCGTATATTGATTGGGTTGTGCAAAAGTTATCGCGTCTACAAACTATGGGAAAAGATTTATAGCATTTTTATTATTTTTTTTTTTTACTAGTGGCAGCGATCTGGACTGCGATATGCGATATGCGACAGATCGGACACTTTTGACACTTTTTTGGGACCAATGACATTTATACAGCGATCAGAGCTAAAAATAGCCTCTGATTACTGTATAAATGTCACTGGCAGGGAAGGGGTTAAACTGTAGGGGGTGATCAAGGGGTTAAGTGTGTTCCCTCATTGTGTTCTAACTGTGTGGGGCTGGCAGGGTGATTACAGATCTGATAGTTCCCGATTACTAATGTCCCCTGAAAGAACGGAGATCAGCCGTGTTTACACTGGCAGATCTCCGTTCTGCCTCTTTAACAGGTGACTGCGGGTTGCTGGCGGACATCGAGTCCGTCCGACCCGCAGCTGTGGTAGCGGCCGTACAGCTACAGCGATTTGCGCAGCGGTGCCAACCTGCCGCCGTCAATCCATGGCGGGCGGTCGGCAAGCAGTTAAATTGACACTAAACTGGTTTAAAAAATTCTATTTGTGTATGTATTCCTAAACTAAAAAGTCCCGTCTATTGCTCTCAGCTTCCTTCAAATCTCAAAATTTTCCATTGCTGGCACCAACATGGCAGCATACAAGTGGTGAAGCTAGACATTCTTTCATCCAGGGCAAAGACTCCATTTGGTGCCCCCCGCTAAAAAGGACAGTGTCAATAGAGCAGAGGGTTGGTGTCAGTAGGGCAGTGGACAGTGTCAGTAGTTTTCGATTTTTATTATTTTATTATTGTATTACCTTGTACAAAACATGGAAAATCTACTGACAGAACACATTTCTTTTAGGCCCCTTTCACACTGGGACTGCCCGTTCGTCAGCGGTAAACCACCGCTAATTTAGTGGCGATCTACCGATGTAATAGCAGCGCTATGGTGCCACTATTCGGGCGGCAGCACAGTACTTTTAACCCCCCCCCCAGGAGTGAGAGAGAGTGTAAGGGAATAGGATGTAAGAGAGAGAGGGGGTGAGAGAGAGAGAAAGAGGGTGAGGATGTAAGAAAGAGAGAGAGAGGGGGTGAGAGAAAGGGGGATGAGAGAGTGTGAGAGAGAGAGACAGGGTGAGAGAGAAAGGGGGTAAAAGAGGGTGAGAGAGAGGATGTAAGAGAGAGAGAGGTGAGAGAGAAAGGGGGTGAGAAAGAGGGGGTGAGAGAGGAGGGAGAGAGAGGGAGTGAGAGATAGGGGTGGGGAGAGGGGGTCAGAGGAAGAGGAGAGGCGAGAGAATGGGGGTGAGAGGGAGAGGGGTGAGTGAGGAGAGAGGGGGGTGAGAGAGAGGAGTGAGAGAGAGAGATGGGTGAGAGAAATGGGTAAGAGAAGGTGAGGGAAAGGATGTAAGAGAGACAGAGGGGATGAGAGAGAAAGGGGGTGAGAGATAGAGAGAGGGGGTGAGAGAGGGGAGTGAGAGAGAGGAAAAAACTCCCCTATCCCCCCATACTACACCAGGAGACCACCCCATACTCCCAAAATTAGAGCTTTTAGATGCCTGATATGTACCTGGAATGCTATCAGCAGGGTTATCTGACCACTGTCTGTATTATCTGCGGTGAAGAAGTCAGTGCTTTGTTATGCCATCTAATATCACTGACTCCTTTCACCTTCCCGCTGACTCCCCTTCACCATCTATTGTCAGAACAGAGTTCCTGCAGCACATGAGACAGGAGTGCTCTCACATTGCATTGGACTGTGTGTGCAGACGATGCCATTTAAGAGCGATCCGGTCTGATGCGCTGGAGGAGCGCTGTTCTGACAGGAGAGGGGAGCTAGAGAGCACAACACAGCGCAGCTCTCTCCACTCTGCCACTTCTCCTCTCACTGCCCCAGGATGCCACTCTCTTGTCCCGGTGGTGTGGGCAGGGGTACTTACATAGTAGCCAAGGAAGGGCTGGATGGGACTATGTCTGTCGGGGGAGGAACCAGGTTTAAGCTGCTGAAGAGACCAGTACAGGGCATCTCCCCACCCCACTGTTACCCCTGCTGTCTGAGCGCCCTACAGGAGTACCCCCTTGATGTTCTTCTCCTCCCCTTCTATCCTGTTCTCCCTTCACCCTCCCGCCAAGCAGTGCCTGAAGACCGTACCCGGCTACAAGTTCTGAGCAGACTCAAAAACAACTTCAGGGACGGCATCTGGCTCTTTCCTCCCTGCTCCCAGCGCTGGGCTGACAGGAGAAGTGTTACCGCTGTCACTGCTCCTGTCAGCAGCCCCCCTCAATGCGGTGCCCAGGGCAGGCTTTGGCCCTGCATGTGGTAGTATGCTGCCATGGATTTGTGCCAGGAAAGGAAAACTACAGGAAAATATTTGATACAATTTTCCATTTTTAGCTGCTGTGATCTGACTTCCTGTTAAAGGGTGGCTACAATTGTTCTCCATCGTCCCACTGTATGTAAAAACATAGTTACCCTCTCTTTCTAGCCCCCCAAGATAGACCAGGGAAGATGGAATTTTTAGTGTGCAACATGCACTGCTCTTTTCATACAAACACAAGTGAGGGTGGAATTGAGCAGTTCAGGAACTCACAGAGGACATTACAAGGAGGCAGAAAAACCACAGTAAAGGTCCTTTCAGGAAGATAGGAAAGATCCCTGGTGCCACACATCCTCAGATGCTTTTATATATAAACACTACAGGTATGGAGAGCGATTGTTTCTTTGGGCAAGTAAAACTACTAAACAGATGTAATACTGAAGTTGATTAATATGTATCTCTTTTTGTAGAGCTTGGCTGTAGGTCTCTTTCTGAGGAAGCGGGCAGTAACCTGTGAAACGCGTCAAAGTCACAGTAATCACCCGATTTGAGTAGGGACAATGAGGCAACTATTACATAGCACTATACACTTTTTGTGCACATGTTAATGTCTGTATTGATATTTTTCCTTTTATTGTTCACATGTTTTTTATATTTTGTAGAATAAACATTTCATAGTTTTTTTACATCCAAGTGGTACCGTTAAAGTCCTCAAATTTAGGTTTTAGGGTTTTCTGTGTAGGGCCATCAAGTAGTGAATGTGTAGGGATGATTTTTGGAGAATAAGGATATTGTTTAGTGCCACTTTACTAAAGAAAATAGAAGGAGGAGGGACAGAAGCAGTGGGTGATTCTTGTACCTCCAAAACTCAACACATAGGGTTTCAAGGGAGGCAGATGTGGCTTAGTTCTTGCCAAGATGTCCAGACATCACTCTCCAGGCACCTTATCTATTGGACAGCCACACCTTTGTCTAACCGCATAGCTGACATAGAACTAATCTCCAATAAGAAGGTTATGTGGGAAGGCACAACATGGTACAGTGACAGTAAACACTCAGGGTCCAGTTGCAGGGAACAGAACTTATATTAAAGTTTGCAATTCACATCAAGCCTGGCAGAAATGCACCTGCCTGGGAACACTCACAGGATATGACAGCAATGTGTAGCAGAGCAGGCCTCAGATGTGCTGACAGCATCTGTCTCGAGGGGCGGAATGCGGCCTGGCCTGCCCGTACCTAAATGGAGAGGCTTCCAGGAAGGATGGCGTATTCCTATTCTTTCCCTACTCATCTAGAACCTCTTCTTACCACTGTTCACTATCCCTGACAGACTGGTGACCTGTTCCTACACTACCCACAGGGGCGTAACGATAGGGGTTGCAGGGGTTGCAATTGCAACCGGGCCCCATGGTCCAGGGGGCCCATGTGCCTCCCTTGTACACCTGAATAGGAGGGATGCCAGGGGTGGTATTTAGAGGACCCAATCTCCTCCATTTTCTCTATCCAGTTTACTTGTCTTCTGCTGTTCCCAGGGCCCCTGTGTGCTTCCCTGGCCCCCCTGGGGCCTGCTGCAGAACTTGTGAAAGGGCCCCACTGCAGTATAGTAATAAAGGGACC
Organism: Glandirana rugosa; assembly: GCA_018402905.1. Classification (NCBI taxonomy): domain Eukaryota; kingdom Metazoa; phylum Chordata; class Amphibia; order Anura; family Ranidae; genus Glandirana; species Glandirana rugosa. Next base: position 23,557 of record BLSH010343097.1, read on the forward strand.
CACAATAGGAGTAAAGGGCCCAAGGATCAGTGGGAAGAGGGAAGGGCCCTGGCCAGGGGTCAGGGGGCCCTTCATAATTTCTTGCACCGGGGCCCTGAAGGTTCTAGTTACGCCTCTGACTACCCACATGCTAAAAGTGGGCCAAGCCTGGGAGTCATTGCGGTAAATAGACTCTGCCTGACCCAAGATGGCTGCCAGAGTCACATGGTGCTGCAGCTTTCAACCAGAAAACTTCCCCAGTGATCCAGGAAACCATAGTGGAGCCATATTCTTCTTGACTTCCTCTCCTTCTACAATGCTGCTGTGGTTGAGCGCCACCTGCAGTGGAGACAGTAGACTGCATCTGCCTACACACCCTTGCCAAACTTTATCAAGCAGGGACCAGCCTCAGCAGAAGCTCATTGGTCTAAAATTTGGTTCTAAAAAAATCTTGTTATATAATTGACTGGGTCAGGACTGCTTTTTTTAATCAAAACTGGAGTTTCACTTTAAAGCTGAACTCCAAACAGATATAAAAAATATGAAAAGTTTTGTATTCATTACTACGTCATTAATATTTTTTTTTTAATGCAAGAGTAAAAGTAAAGCAGCATAAGTATCCAAATTTGACTTGGTGTCAGCCTCTTGCAGTCCCTGTGTGCAAATTGGTGGCAGGGAGAAGCAACACAAGGAGCCATTCAGTCGTGCCATAGTGCAAGGAACATGCGGATAGTAGGAGAGAGCAGGGTGACATTGTGATGCGTTCATTTGTCTGTTGCTTCTTCTTTCACTGTCCAGTCACAGACTGGGGGAGGGACAAGACCTGTCTATGCTGGTTAACAGGGGCGGCCCATCCATTATGAGCACAGGAGCGCCACCTCCCCTAGCCCCTTTTCAGGTCTGCGGGATGCATGAATTACTATTGCAGCGCTGGGCAGGAGTGTTTTTGTGAAGCATACTATTAGAGCCAGTGGCTCTAATAGGGCTTCAGAATAGAATGGGCTGGGAGCGTTTTGTCAGCGCACTCAGGACCTCCTCCCGGCCAATCAGGTAATGGATTTGGCACCCGTCACCCGATTGGCTGAAAGCACAGGCAATCCTGTTGGATGCCTAGGAGCCTGGAGGCATGATGGAAGCCATTGTGGAGGACACAGAGCCACTGCACACTACCCACCTAGATGGGGTAAGTGCAGCAGTAGAACAGGGGGAGAGGTACCGCTGGGGGGGTGGGGTGCAGTTGAGGGGGGGAAGATGTGCAGTTAGGGAGGGGGTGTTTGCCCCCTAAAAAAGCACCAGTCGCCACTTGGTTAACCAGAGAAGAGCAAAATCAGGATTCTTTCCCTGCTACTGCTATACAGGCCTGTGCTGTGTGTCAGAGCTGCACAGATTTCAGGACTGGATGGACAGGAATACAAATTCTTTGGCAATGAAAACAGATCACTTTTATGCCTAGAGTTCCGGCTTAAGATAGCAGCCCTGTAAAGCAATCTGAGCCTTCTAACATTTAAATTAATACTTGAGGTCAGCCCCCAGTAGAAGCATCCTGTTATAATTTGTTTTACATCCAGACTCTGACATATTTTACACTTTTCTGTAATTAATCTCACCCTAAGCATTACACCGCTGACCTGCACTTTAAGTGCAACGCGTAGAAAAGAGCAAAGCGTTTCCATGTTTTTCAATTCATCGAGGACACCCATTCACAAATTCCTTGGCACACGTCTAGGAGAGTGTGCCAGAGCTCAGATTAATTACTTCGACGGTTTCTTGTCGTTGAGGACAAACAGCGCAATTCGCATAATGCTTTCCGGGGCTGATTTATGTCAGATCCATTGGCGTTACACCTTTTTATGTGATTTACCGCATGTCTGCGAGTCTGTGACCTATCAGTTAAATTAAATGTGAAAAAGGGAAAAGGAAAATACAATATTTAAATTCTTCATAATTTCCCATTACGACAGTCTTGGATGGAGCAGATCTGTTTTATGTTACTTATGTATATTGAAAATGACGCTTGTTACTAGAGTCACGCTCACTTATTCTTCGGCATTAATCCTTCTTTTATGGTTTGTGGTTTCTTTTTAGCAAAGAGGTCTTAAACTTAAAGTTAAGCCTTTTAAATGGCTAATAAAATGAAACATTTTACCATAATAAACGTGTTAACGTACTAAAAGGTAAGAAGCGTGTTCCAGTCTTGTCATTACCATCTGAAGCTCTTCTTAAAGCGGTTGTATACCTGTAAAAAATAAAAAAATAAAATAAATAAAAAAAACTGTAAGGGAAAGGCTTAATGAGCTAGTATGCACCGCATACTAGCTCATTATGAAATGCTTACCTCAGAACGAAGCTCCGACGGATCCGCTCGGTCCTCGCAGAGAGAGCTCATATGTTCACTCAGGGGATCCTTCCGGGTACGCGGGTCCGGCGCTGTGAGTGGCCGGAGCCGCAAGACATCACTCCCGCGCATGCGCGCTAGAGCCCGTCTTTCCGGCAAGGTCCGGCTCTATCCGCCGGGCCTTCGCTGGGGCCTCACAGAGCAGCCTGAATCCTCCTCTTCTTGGCTCCCTCTTTTGTGCTCCTGGCCCCTCCCTCCTGTCAAGTGCTCCCACAGCAAGCAACTTGCTATGGGGGCACCCGAGCCGAGCTGCAGCTCCATGGGTCCATTCAGACACAGAGCTTCAGTTCGGCCCCCGCCCCCTCTCTTTCCTGATTGGCTAACTGAACTCTATTAAAGTCTATGGAACCTGAACATGAAAAATCAAAAGTCCCCATTTTGAAGGCTTATATGCAAGTTATTGGCCATAAAATGGGTATGGTGGCCCGGGTACTGCCCTGGGGGACATGTATCAATGCTAATTCTTTTTTTTAAAGATTTTTACAGGAGCAGGGATTTTAATGATGCTTAAAGTGAAGTAAAAATGAAAAATAAAAGGCATAGAATGCATTAAGAAAAAGAACCTTCTGCTTTACTACCCCTTTAAACCCCTCGCCGACAGACCGCCATCATAATATGGCAGCAGGTTGGCTCGTTCCCGCAAATCGCTGTAGCTGTACGGCGGTCGAGGGAACGTGTGGTGTGAGCGCGCTCGCAGGCTCACTGGCTAGCGGGGGAGCCAATCAGTGGGTGGGGCGGACTCGATCGCTCCCGAGTAGGGTTGCCACATCATCCCTTTAATCCAGGACACATATTAATTACACAGCTTTCTGTGGCTGATTAAGGGGGTAATTAAACTCACTTGGCGCCTTATCTGCATTAAATTAGCCTCAAAACCTGTGTAATTCATATGTGTCCTGGATTAAAGGGATGATGTGGCAACCCTACTCCCGAGCCACCGCAGAACGGGGATCTGTGAGTGTAAACAAACACATCCTCGTTCTGCCAGGGGAGTTGAGAGAGATTGTCTGTTCCCAGTGATCGGGAACAACGATCTCTCTCCTCCTCCAGGCAGCCCATCCCGCATACAGTTAGGAACACCACAGAGGGAACACAGTTAACCCCTTTATTGCCCCCTAGTGTTAACCCCTTCCCTGCCTGTGACATTTATACAGTAATCAGTGGCTATTTGTTAGCTCTGTATAAATATCAGTGGTCCCAAAAAAGTGTCAAAAGTGCCTGATCTGTCTGCCGCAATATCGCAGTCCCGCTAAAAATTGCAGATCACCGCCATTACTTGTAAAAAAAGTTATAATAATAAAAATGTCATAAATCTATTCCCATAGTTTGTAGACACAATAACTTTTGCGCAAACCAATCAATAAATGCTTATTGCGATTTTTTACTGATGAGGAAATTTGTTTTTTTACATTTTTTTTGGGATATGTATTATAGCAAACAGTAAAAAATGTTTTTCTTTTTTCAAAATTGACGTTTTTTTGTTAATAGCGCAAAAATTAAAAACTGCAGAGGTGATCAAATACCACCAAAAGAAAGTTCTACTTGTGGGAAAAGAAGGACGTCAATTTTGTTTGGGAACAACGTCGCACGACCGCGCAATTGTCAGTTAAAGCAGTGCAGTGTCGAATCGCAAAAAGTACTCTGGTCAGGAAGGGGGTAAATCCTTCCGGGAGTGAAGTGGTCAAGCTGCCAAGCACAGTCCTGATGTTTTCTCCTGATGTGTATGGCAGGCAGTTTTTCCAGCAAATTCGACCCATTCAACTGGTTGCAACTAGTGATGGGCCGAACAACCCCCTGTTCGGTTCACACAAGAACTCCCAAACAGGGAAAAAGTTTGGCCTTAGATTAAAGTCTATGGGACCCGAACATGAAAAATCAAAAGTCCCCATTTTGAAGGCTTATATGCAAGTTATTGGCTATAAAAAGGGCACGGGGGCCCGAGTACTGCACTGGGGGACATTTATCAATGCAAAACTTTTTTTAAAAAAAAGATAGTTTTTACAGGAGCAGTGATTTTAATGATGCTTAAAGTGAAATAAAAATGAAAAATTCCTTTAAATATAGTGCCTGGGGGGTCCCCTTAGTCTGCCTGTACAGTGGCACATCTGTACGTGTATAGAACCTCCTGCAGCAAAACTGACATTTCTAAAGAAAAAAAATGACATTTAAATTGTCTCACGGTTGCAAGCCATTGCTGCAAATACAAAAAAAAACAAGAAAAAAAAAAGCATTGTGGGGTTCCCCATTTTGGGTCTGGTATGGATTTTAAGGTGAACCCCATACTAATTTATTTAAAAAAAACGACATGGGATCCCCCCAAAATTCATACCAGACACTTATCCGAGCATGCAGCCTGGCAGGCCAGGAAAGGGGGGGGTGGGTGAGTGCCCTCCCCTCCACAACCACCAGCCAGGGTTGTGGGGAAAAGGCCCTTGTTCCCATCAACATGGGGACCAGGTGCTTTGGGGCAGGGGCAGAGCCCACATCCCGCCGAGCCCACATCCCACCAAGCGCACAGAAAATTTGGGTGTTCAACAAACACCTGAACGGCAGATGTTCGGGCTTATGCTCGCCAATCCCTAGTTGCAATGTGTTGGTGCAGTGAAGAGGTACACCATATTTCCTTCTCACCGCCAAACAAAAGTCTCTGAAAAGTGATCTGAATGCAGGTCGTTTTTCAGATTTGTGCCAATTAAGCCACACCTTTAAACTTAGCCTTAAATTTCTCTAGTTCAGCCCACAATTCTATCAATTTCCTCATCTATGTTCAACAGCATTAAAAGAGGCATCTACATTGACAACTACTGTATTCTGACAGCCAGCCCCTGCAGCTGTCATAACACCCAAATATTGCCTGCATCTAATTGAATGCAGGCGCTATTTGGCTAGCAATTTTCCACCCAGCCCAACCACGGGCGCTGATTTCCCTACTAGCCTGTCCGGGAAACACGAGGGGCTGAAGAATGCCACCCTACATATGGCTGGGGCACTGACTGAATCTCCAGAGAAAACAGCAGCCGTGGAGGACGTCCATCACGGCTGCTGAGGAGGAGGTCAGCAGCAGCTCAGCCTGTGAGGAGGGGGACACCGAGCAGTCTCCCGGGAGGCGGAGGACAGCTGGGGAGGCAGAGGAGGCGGGCACCATGTCTCAGGTTTCCGAGCGTAGGAGTGCCCGGTGAGTCTGCTCTGACCCTGTTGTAGTCACCCACATCCTAGGCAAGACTAATGCCATGCGCCCCCCCCCCCCAGGCTTGGTGTTAGTCTTGCCTAGGGCGCAAAGTAGTCAAGCACCGACCCTGGGCAAAAGGGCCACCCAGGGCTCATATTTCGGACAGTTCATCAGGGACCAGCTGAAACTTTTTCTGTGTATGGGGATGGTTCACACCAGAAGATGGTGCAGTGAAGCATTCAAAATGTACTGCCTTTGCAATCTGCTGTTGGTGCACCCCAAATGCACTGCGCTTGCGGGCACCAGGTTGCATGGTACCTCAGTGCCATGCGATTTGATGCTGCATGTTTTTCAAAAGTACGATTTGCAGCCTATTCAAATGAATGGGCTGTCAAATGGCACTGCAGGGGAATGCACAGGAATCCCGCAAGAATGAAGATCGTGTTCCTGTGTAATTCTGGTGGGAACCAGCCCTTACACACTTGTCCAAGAGTCAAGTAAAGTCTCCCACTGAATTATGCACCCAGAGTAGCAGACAAAATTCCAGCTCTTCTCACCGAATACTGGGATCTTAATTCGGGGGTCTTCTTCTCCAGAAAATACCTGGGATGCATTCAAAGCATTCACCAGAGGTCTGTATATTTCCCTAATATCTGCTGTCTGCAGAAACTAGGAGGAGGAGGCGGATTCCCTTCGGGATGCTGTCACTTCCTATACGGAAGAGCACGCCAAAGACCCTACTGAGTATCATTTTGGCCAACTCCAAACAGCAAAAAGAGACTTGCATCTCCATTTAATAGAAATCACTAGATTAGACCTTTACAACAACAAACAAAGCAATGCTGTCACAGCATGACAGACCAGTCACACTAATACCCGAGATACGGACCTCATCGAAAAATGTAGTATCCTCTCTACCAGACATACTTGAGGAATTCAGTAAATGTTATGATAGCTTATACACTTCAGTCCTACCTCAAAATTTTGATCCTGGGGATCTCGCAGAGTGGCTTGTCCCTCTGGCTCTGGGCTGGCTCTCAGATGAGTAACGAGCTGCTCTAGGGCAACCAATGACCCCAGATGAGGTCCTTGCCACCATAGGGTCTTTTTTGCAGCTGAGAGGTCTCCGGGCCCGGATGGCCTCCCAGTTGAGTTCTACAGGAACAACAAAGACCTGCTGGCTCCCACCCTTGCCTCTCTATACTCCCATAGTCTATGTACGTGGGAACTTCCACCCTCCATGTATCATGCCCACGTAGTTCTGATCCATAAGCCACCTAAAGACCCAACCTCTTGTGCTTCTTACCGACCGATTGCCCTCCTAAATATAAATTTCAAAATCCTTACCAAATTGATCAGTTTGAGGCTACAGCCCCTATTACCCACGATCATCGACATAGACCAAACAGAGTTTATGGCAAATAGATAGACGGACATTAATTTAAGAAGACTACACACAAATATTCACACGCAACATCTTAATTCTGATTCAAGGGTGGTGGCCTCACTGGACATCGAGAAGGCCTTCGACACAGTCGTGTGGCCTTTTCTCTGGGAGGTCCTCCGCCGTATGGGTTTCCCATTTGTTGTTTATCCAATGGCTGAAAAACATTTACAAACACCATACCTCGGTCGTCAGTTTTGGGGGGTCACTTTCCCATTGCTTTTCCTTATCTCGAGGCACCCGACAGGGGTGCCCTCTATCTCCGGCTCTATTCTCCATATCGATGGAGCCAGTGGCAGAAGCACTTTGTACTTCCCCGCATATCAAAGGGCTGATAGTTGGCAGGCTGGAGGAGAGGATGGCCTTGTATGCGGACAACCTCCTGTTGTTTCTACAGGAGGCTGGACAGTCCCTAGATGGTGCCCTCCAGGTCCTGAACTCCTTTGCCCCTATAACGGGAATGCAAGTAAATTGGTCTAAATCTCTGCTCTTCCCTATTGATCCCACGGCTAGGGCCACTGCCTCCCCAGACCTTCCCCTACAATGGGTGGAACAATTCAAATATCTTGGAGTGTGGATCTCCAGACAGCCCACAGATTATATAGCATTGAATTTAAATCCTATAATACAGGAGCTGCGGTTGACACTGAAGGCATGGGAATCACTACCCTTATCTCTGTTAGGAAAAATGAATTTAATTAAAATGAAAGTTTTGCCTAAACTGACATACCTTTTCCGGAACTCTCTACAATGGATGCCTAAATCTTTTTTTGCCCGACTTAACCAAATGTTTTCCTCCTTTCTTTGGGGCTCCCAGTCCCCTAGATACAGATGGTCCACACTACTGCGGCCTACTTCCCAGGGCGGCTTGGCATTCTCGGATCTGTTCAAATACTTTTTGGCCACGCAATGGTAACCATTGCATGGGGGCTTACGCCAGACACTACAAATCCAGTGGTCCCACTGGAGGCGGCCATAGTTGCTTTACTAGAAGCATTGAATTTCTTCCATTTCTCTCCAAATGCCCCATTTTGGTGCAATCCCAATCTTAACCATTTTTATAAGATACCGAAACTGCATGCTTGGGCCAAGTTTCACATCAAGATAATTTCCCAAATAACGGACAACGGATCCATCATTTTTCTCCTGCTTCTCGTGTCTAAATTTAATGTTTCAGAGTCCTATGTGTTTAGGTATTTTCAACTCTCCCATGCCTTCCGTTATCAATTCGCCCACTCCACCCCTAATACAATCCTCCTTAGAAGATGTGCTCAGGTCCGACTGCGCGGAAAAACCCACTTCCAGATTATACTCACATCTCGTTAGGGTGTCCCTACCTGACCTGGGGGGGCCTCTGAGCCCGTTGGCTTAGAGACATTCCTGAGTTAGACAGTGATGACTGGGAGGATATTTGGGACCTACCATTTAAAATATTGGTGTCCCTAAGTGACCGCCTGATCCAATTTAAGATAGTACACAGAGCCTATTTTATACTGTATAGGATACACAAAATGTCCCCTAGCTCTTCTTCGAAGTGTTGGCGGTGTGGAGAGGTTCTGGGAGACTTTATCTATGTCTTCTGGACCTGTCTGGCTATTGTGGGCTTCTGGAATGAAGTTTTATCATACATACAAATGGTCAGTGTTGTTACCATACAACCCTCCATGTCAATTTTCTTGTTAGGCCTCATCTAACAGATTATCCACACGGTTGCAGGTCGTACGATGGTGGGTCTGCTGCTCTTCTATGGCAGGAAGACCATCACACTCCACTGGAAAAAACCTGCCCCCCTAACAATCACTTTTTGGAAACAGCTGGTTAACAGCAGCCTTCCCCTTTATAAAGACACCTAACAGAGGCTGTCCTAAAAATATGACAAAATCTGGTCCAAGTGGCTAGCTGAACCCGCTGCTGCATAACCCCACTGATTATCAATTAGCTATCTCCTAGTGACTATCGGTTCGGATTGAAACAGACACATATATGGATGTTTTGCTTTAGTATTACGACATGAAAGTTGGAATGCCAAGCGAGGGAATTATTAAGGTTGTCATATCATGATTACCATGCATTACTAGGGAGCCACGCTACACACCCTCAATGGTGACACATATGTTGCTTTAGGAATAATAGCTGTACTACCAATTGCTATCTGACATTCTGCTTCACCATGTAACATCACAAATGTATGTTGTGTTGTTCTTGTTGTAACATGTTAAAAAATATAAAAAGATTTATAAAAAAAAAAAAAAAAAAAAGAAAGACCAAGGATTTGGGAAGGCGAGTAAAACATGATGACTGAACCAAGACATTTCTGAGCCTCCACTAGAAAATCCTAATAAAATCAACAAAAGTGTGCCAGACGACTGGTCATCTTAAGAGTCAATAAATGCTTTTTTGTCACAATTGTAAAATTCAGACTACAGAAATATGAACGTTTATCTTCTTGTAGTTGGAACTTTATCGACAATAAAACATTTATGGACTCTTAACATGACTGACTTTGATTTAATTTTACACATTATAGCAGACTTACCTTTGTGTCTGTTCTTCTCCAGCCCTGACCATGACCACTTTGTAATCCCGGTTGCTGCTTCATCCCTCTCTTTCCTACTGCTACCTTCTTCTTCACTTCTGCTCTCTTCAGCCACTTATGATGTAACTCTTGTGCCCTGGAGTTACATAGTTCTGGAACTCAGTACATCTTCCTCTGCTAAAGCTGAAAATTTTTTTGGCTGGAGCTATGCCCCTTCCACACAGGGCAGACCCCGTTAGTGGATCCGGCTGCTCAGCATGGGATCTCTCTGCTGATCCCCGCTGAGCAAGCGGATGATAGGTCAGTGATGCAGAGCAGACACGGACACAGCCTGCTGTTCTCTATGGGGCATCGGATAGAAATGACTGTCATCCAATCTGATCCGTCAGACGGATGGGGAATGGATCCCCATTCTTCTGTTTTTGGTGGACAGGATCGGATGTCGGCAGGTCTGCTGACATCTGCAGCTCCATAGAGAGCAACGGAGGGTCCGCCTGAAAAATGGACAGGTGGACCCGATCTGAACGTTTGCATCAAAGGCGCCTAATGCAGGCCATACATGGGTTGAATTCCGAACTAATTTTCTTTTAAAAATCTGAAAATTTGTGCATTTGTTATCCGATGGTGCCACCATTAATTTCGACCAATCAAGCCTTCAATTTCACCTCATGTTGCTACAGAAAAAATTATCTTGGCCAGGAATCTTCTTTTCTTTCCAGGTCACAGATCATGCGCATTTCTTTTTCTATTATATTTCCCGTATGATTAATTTCAATTCAATTGGCCATTGCTGTGGCCCACTAATGGTGAGAGATTTGAAAATTCTTAGTTGAGATTTTCTGAAGAAAATTATTTTGGAATTTGACTAATGTGTGGCTGGTTTTATTCTTTATTTAAACCAGTGGTTCTCAACCTCACTCCTCAAGTACCCCCAACGGGCCATGTTTTGGGAACTTCCTTTAGATAGCTCTTATCAATACCATGTCATTGATATTTATTTAAAGAAAAACCTTAAAACATGGCCCCTTGGGGGTACTTGAGGACTGAGGTTGAGAACCACTGATTTAAACTGTGTGACACTTTATCAGGGCATGGAGCTGATTCTCTGAGACTTGACACCTGCTGGAGATTGCTATATTGGAAGAGTGATGTATATTATCTCATATTGATTACAATCAAAGAGGCCCTGTTGCCGGATTGTTCATTTAATCAACAATATGAGCATTTAACTTTTTTAATGCATGTTATTTACCTGTTAAAGCCTCCCTTGTGTAGAAATCCAAAAGCCCAAGACTGCAGGTGGGAGTCGCCATCTTGGATTATGTCAACAGTCCCAGTAGACTCAGAGCTGTTACTCAAGTGACACTCTATATATAGTATTCCCCTTCACTCCAACCTCCACCCCCCCCCGGCAGCATATAAAAAGTTATGAAGATGAAATTCAGTTTCGGGGTGATACAGAGTTCACCCCAAACTCTAGCTGTTTGTGCTTTGGCGAATGGACAATCTAAAGGGCCTTGTTCAGCTGCCTGCCGCACCAAACCTCTGGCAGGAAGTCATTCATTAGTGGCTGTATTACTACCAATACTAATGAATGACAGCTTCCCACTCAGGATCATTGTGGATGCTAGGATGCCAGAGGCTGCAGCCATACTAAGAACCAATGACTAGAGTTGAGTGAACACCTGGATGTTCGGGATTGACGGGTTCAGCCGAACTTCGCAAAAAAGTTTGGGTTCGGCACCGAACTTGACCCGAACTTAACCCCGAACCCCATTGAAGTCAATGGTGACCCGAACTTTTGGGCACAAAAATGGCTCTTAAAAAGTCCTGGAAAGGGCTAGAGGGCTGCAAAAGGAAGCAAAATGGGGGTAAGAGTAGGACAAGTGCCCTGCAAACAAATGTGGATAGGGAAATAACTTAAAATCACATAAAAAAAATAAAGAATGGAGGAGGAGGTGGATGGAGGTGGATGTGGAGTAGGAGGTTGAGGAGGCGGTGACTGTGGCGGTGTAGGTGGAAGTGGCGGTGGAGGAGGGGGAGGTAGCCAACACTGTTTTTTGTTTGTTTGGTTTTTTTTTTCTAATTGGGGTAGCCCCCAAAATATTGAAACATATTAAAAAAAAAAAGTATACCAATGGCTGTGTGAGGCCAGTCTAAATGTCTATTCTGCACAAGGTACAGACAAGTCTTGTGGGATCCATGCCTGGTTCATTTTAATAAACGTTAGCTTGTCCACGTTGGCTGTGGACAGGCGGCTGCGCTTGTCTGTGATAACGCCCCCTGCCGTGCTAAACACACGTTCAGACAATACACTGGCTGCAGGGCAGGCCAGCACCTCCAAGGCATAAAGGGCGAGCTCAGGCCATGTGCCCAATTTGGAGACCCAGAAGTTGAATGGGACGGACCCATCAGTCAGTACGTGTAGGCGTGTGCACACATACTGTTCCACCATGTTGCTGAAATGCTGCCTCCTGCTAAGACGTGTCTATCAGCTGGTGGTGCTGTTTGTTGTGGCGTGCTGCTGACAAAGCTTTTCCACATTTAGGCCATGCTAGACCTGCCTTCTGAGGTGCAGGCGGTGCCACAGCTGCGTTGGTGACCTCTTCCTCCTCCTCTGCCTTCGCCTTGTGCTTCCACTGAGCCCCCTGTGTCATTTGGGAATGCCCTCAGCAGCGCGTCTACCAGCTTGCGCTTGTAGTTGCGCATCTTCCGATCACGCTCCAGTGAGGGAATTAAGGATGGCACGTTGTCCTTGTAATGGGGATCCAGCAGGGTGGCCAGCCAGTAATCAGCACAAGTTACAATGTGGGCAACTCGGCTGTCGTTGCGCAGGCACTGCAGCATGTAGTCGCTCATGTGTGCCAGGCTGCCCAGAGGCAAAGACAAGCTGTCCTCTGTAGGAGGTGTATCATCTGTGTCCTCCGTATCTCCCCAGCCACGCTCCAGTGATGCCCATGAGCTGCGTTGGGTGCCACCCTGCTGTGAACAAGGTTCCTCCTCCTACTCATCATCCTCCTCCTCCTCATCCTCCAGAACTGTGCCCTGGCTTGAAAAATTTTTACCTGGCCTATGCTGGTGCAGGAACCCACCCTCCGAGCCACTTGTGAATGACTGGCCCGATAACCGTGGAAATGACCCCTCTTCCTCCTCCTCTTCCTCCTGTGCCACATCCTCTTCCATCATCGCCCAAAGTGTTTTTTCAAGGAGACATAGAAGTGGGATAGTAAACGCTGAGAACAGCGTCATCGGCACTGGCCATGTTGGTGGAGTACTCGAAACACCGCAATATGGTACACAGGTCTCCCATGGAGGCCCACTCATTGGTGGTGAAGTGGTGCTGTTCCGCAGAGTGACTGACCCATGCGTGCTGCAGCTGAAACTCCACTATTGCCTGCTGCTGCTCGCACAGTCTCTCCAGCATGTGCAAGGTGGAGTTCCACCTTGTGGGCACGTCGCATAGGAGGCGGTGAGCGGGAAGGCCGAAGTTCCACTGTAGCGCAGACAGGCGAGCAGCAGCAGGGAGAGAACGCCGAAAGCACGCACAGACGGCCCGCACTTTGTGGAGCAGCTCTGACATATCCGGGTAGTTTTTTAGAAATTTCTGCACCACCAAATTCAGCACATGCGCCAGGCAAGGGATGTGCGTCAAACCGCTAGGCCCAGAGCTGCTACGAGATTTCGCCCATTATTGCACACCACCAGGCCGGGCTTGAGGCTCAGTGGCAACAACCACTCATTGGTCTTTTGTTCAATGCCTGTCCACAGCTCCTGCACAGTGTGGGGTTTATCCCCCAAACATATCAGTTTTCAAACAGCCTGCTGTCGTTTCCCCCTGCATGTGCTGAAGTTGGTGGTGAAGGTGTTACGCTGACTGGATGAGGAGGTGGTAGAGGAGGAGGAAGCAGAGTAGGAGAAGGAGGCAACAGGAGGCAAAGAGAAATGCCCTTCAATCCTGGGTGGCGGAAGGACATGTGCCAAACTGCTAGCCGCCTCATGCCCACTCGCCACTTCATTCGCCCAGTGTGCAGTTAGCGAGATATAGTGTCCCTGCCCATGCTTACTGGTCCACGCATCAGTGGTTATGTGGACCTTGCCACAGATGGCGTTGCGCAGTGCACACTTGATCTCGTCTCTGACTTGTTTGTGCAGGGAAGGGATGGCTCGCCTGGAAAAGTAGTGGCGGCTGGGAACCACGTACTATGGGTCAGCCACCGCCATCAGGTTTTTAAAACTGTCCGCGTCCACCAGACGCAATGACAGCATTTCAAAGGCCAGGAATTTTGAAATGCTGGCATTCAGGGCCAGGGATCACGAGTGGGTAGGGGGGTACTTCCTCTTTCTCTCCAGTGTTTGGGAGATGGACAGCTGTAAGCTTCCATGGGACCATGGTGTGGAAATGCATGAGGACGGTGGTGGACATGGTGGCGTTGCTGTCACATTGTCTGTTTGCTGGGTGACAGGTGACACTGGCACTGTAGAGGTGGAGGAAGAGGCAGAGGCGGCAGCAGCAGAAGAGGAAGCAGGAGGAGCCCGAGACCTTTCTTGGATTTTGAGATACTTATTCCACTGCAGCTTGTGCTTTGCATTTAGATGCCTGGTCCTGCGGTTGTGCTCAGGTTTAGAACATTTATGCCTCGCTTCAGGCTCTCATTGCACAGCGTGCAAACCACTTGTGTCTTGTCGTTAGCACATTGTCTGAAGAACTGCCATGCTGGGGTACGCCTTTGAGCTGCCTTTGGTGTGCTAGGTCCCTGGGTGTGGTGGGTAGTAGCAGGCCTACTGTCTAGGGGACGGTCGCTCCGCTTTTGCAACCTGCTTCCTCTATTGCTGTGCTGGTGCCTCTGTGCGACCACCACCTCTTCCTCCAAACTGCACACATTACTCGCATGACCTTCATTCCATGTGGGGTCTAGGACCTCATCATCCTCCACATCATCTTCCACCCACTCTTCACCACTGCCCTCCTTGTCAGTCTGCACACTGTACAAAGCCGCAGCAGTTGGCACCTGTGTTTCGTCATCATCAGAGACATGCTGTGGTGGTGTTTCCATGTCCTCATCCTGCAACAGAAGTGGTTGGGCATCGGTGCACTCAATGTCTTCCACTTCTGCGGCAGGGCTATGTGGCTGGCCCACGGAAAGCACACCAGCAGAGTCATCAAAAAGCAGATAAGAGACTGCTGCATGACTTGGGGCTCAGACTGCTTGGCTGATTTACAAGGGGCTGAGGTGAAAGACAGATGGCCATGGGGTTCAGGTGCCAACTCTGAGCTTTCATCAAGGGACCGGGTGGGAGACAATGTGAAGGAACTGGAGGCATTGTCAGCCACCCGATCTACTATCGCCTGTACTTGTTCTGGCCTCACCATTAGTTCAGCGGCATTCGGGCCTACCATATAATGTTGAAGGTTCTGTCGGCTACTCGCACCTGAAGAAGGTGTTTCACTTGTAGCTGGCACAGATCGACCACGTCCTCTCCTTGCAACAGGAGCTTCACCAACACCACCAACACCAGCAGCAGCACGACCGCGACCACGTCCCTTATTTGACGCTCTGCTCATTCTGGACACAAATGTACTATTTAGCACAAATTTAGATTATTTATTAAACCAGCAATGTCGACTGACTTTTTAATTTTGTGCAAGAAATGCACAGCAAGGTGCAAATGTGCTCTGTAGCACTATTTATTAATACTAAAAAAAAAGAATAATAAATTATTAATCTTTTTTTTTTTAAACAACAATGTAGACGCACTTTTTATTTTTGTGCAAGAAATGCACAGCAAGGTGCAAATGTACTGTGTAGCACTATTTATGAATAATAAAAAAAAAGAATAATAAATTATTATTCTTTTTTTTTTTAAAACAACAATGTAGACACACTTTTTTTTGTGCAAGAAATGCACAGCAAGGTGCAAATGTACTATGTAGCACTATTTATTAATATAATAAAAAAAATGTGTTATTCTTTTCTTTTTTAAACCAGCAATGTAGACGCAGCAGGATCCTCTCCCTATACCAGTATGAGATGATTTTAGAACACTAATCTGTCCCTCACACCAGCAGCAGGAACCTCTCCCTATACCAGTATGATATGATTTTAGAACACTAATCTGTCCCTCACACCAGCAGCAGGAACCTCTCCTTATACCAGTATGATATGATTTTAGAACACAAATCTGTCCCTCACACCCACAGCAGGAACCTCTCCCTATACCAGTATGATATGATTTTAGAACACTAATCTGTCCCTCACACCAGAAGCAGGAACCTCTCCCTATACCAGTATGATATAATTTTAGAACACTAATCTGTCCCTCACAGCAGCAGCAGGAACCTCTCCCTATACCAGTATGAGATGATTTTAGAACACTAATCTGTCCCTCACACCAGCAGCAGGAACCTCTCCCTATACCAGTATGATTTGATTTTAGAACACTAATTTGTCCCTCATAGCAGCAGCAGGAACCTCTCCCTATAGCAGTATGAGATGATTTTAGAACAGTAATCTGTCCCTCACAGCAGCAGCAGGAACCTCTCCCTATACTAGTATGAGATGATTTTAAAACACTAATCTGTCCCTCACACCAGCAGCAGGAACCTCTCCCTATACCAGTATGAGATGATTTTAGAACACTAATCTGTCCCACACACCAGCAGCAGCAACCTCTCCCTATAGCAGTATGAGATGATTTTAGAACACTAATCTGTCCCTCACAGCAGCAGGAACCTCTCCCTATACCAGTATGAGATGATTTTAGAACACTAATCTGACCCTCACGCCAGCAGCAGGAACCTCTCCCTATACCAGTATGATATGATTTTAGAACACTAATCTGTCCCTCACACCAGCAGCAGGAATCTCTCCCTATACCAGTATGATTTGATTTTAGAACACTAATCTGTCCCTCATAGCAGCAGCAGGAACCTCTCCCTATAGCAGTATGAGATGATTTTAGAACAGTAATCTGTCCCTCACACCAGCAGCAGGAACCTCTCCCTATACCAGTATGAGATGATTTTAGAACGTTAATCTGTCCCTAACAGCAGCAGCAGGAACCTCTCCTTATAGCAGTATGAGATGATTTTAGAATGCTAATCTATCCCTCACACCAGCACCAGGAACCTCTCCCTATAGCAGTATGAGGTGATTTTAGAACACTAATCTATACCTCACAGCAGCAGCAGGAACCTCTCCCTATAGCAGTATGAGATGATTTTAGAACACTAATCTGTCCCCCAGGCCAGCAGCAGGAACCTCTCCCTATACCAGTATGATATGATTTTAGAACACTAATCTGTCCCTCACACCAGCAGCAGGAACCTCTCCCTATACCAGTATGAGATGATTTTAGAACACTAATCTGTCCCTCACAGCAGCAGTAGGAACCTCTCCCTATAGCAGTATGAGATGATTTTAGAACGCTAATCTATCCCTCACACCAGCACCAGGAACCTCTCCCTATAGCAGTATGAGATGATTTTAGAACCCTAATCTATCCCTCACACGAGCACCAGGAAGGAACCTCTCCCTATAGCAGTATGAGATGATTTTAGAACACTAATCTATACCTCACAGCAGCAGCAGGAACGTCTCCCTATAGCACTATGAGATGATTTTAGAATGCTAATCTATCCCTCACACCAGCACCAGGAACCTCTCCCTATAGCAGTATGAGATGATTTTAGAACATTAATCTATCCCTCACAGCAGCAGCAGGAACCTCTCCCTATAGCAGTTTGAGATGATTTTAGAATGCTAATCTATCCCTCACACCAGCACCAGGAACCTCTCCCTATACTAAGTATGAGATGATTTTAGAACACTAATCTTTTCCTCACAGCAGCGGCAGCATCCTCTCCCTATAGCACTATGAGATGATTTTGGAACACTAATCTATCCCTCACACCATCACCAGGAACCTCTCCCTATAGCAGTATGAGATGATTTTAGAACACTAATCTATCCCTCACAGGAGCAACAGGAACCTCTCCCTATAGCACTATGAGATGATTTTAGAACGCTCATCTATCCCTCACACCAGCACCAGGAACCTCTCCCTATAGCAGTATGAGATGATTTTAGAACACTAATCTATTCCTCACAGCAGCAGCAAGAACCTCTCCCTATAGCAGTATGAGATGATTTTAGAACGCTAATCTATCCCTCACACCAGCAGCAGGAACTTCTCCCTATACTAAGCATGAAATGATTTTAGAACACTAATCTTTCCCTCACAGCGGCGGCAGCATCCTCTCCCTACACTAGTCTGAGAGCATGTGACATGCAGCGCTAGCTACATGACTCCAGCTCATATCGAGGCTGGGTCACATGATGCACTGGCAAATCACAGCCATGCCTTTAGTAGGCATGGCTGTGATGGCTTCTAAGGGCAAACGAGTGAAACGTCTGTTGATTGGCTGCCCTGCAGCTATTCAAAAGGCGCGAAAACATACCCGAACCCGGACTTTTTCTCAAATGTCCGGGTTCAGGTTCGGGACATGGACACCCCAAAGTCCGGTATGAACCCGAACTTTACAGTTCAGGTTCGCTCAACTCTACCAATGACACATCCATTCAGCTGAATGTAAACAGTGGGGTTGGGGATGCTATCTGACCAGGTACAGTCATCTTACTGGAGATGTTTCATTGGTTATAAACATACAGTGCAGCGCAGGTTCAAGCAGTGACCTACATCACACATAAATTATCTAATGTGAATAAGTCCATATAAAATGGTGAAACAATAATAAAAGTCATTGGTTGCTAGGATGGCAGTGACCAAATTTCCTGGACAGCCAGGCTGCATGCTCAGATAAAGGTCTGGTATGATTTTGGGGTGGGGGACACACTTTTTTTCTTTTTTGTTTTGTGTGGGGTATCCCCTTAAAATGTATTTTTCTCCTGGATAAAGGTCTGGTATAGATGTTGAAGGAAATCCCCAGCTGCTTGTTTACAAACAGAATGAAGCAACAGGGAGATGCCATTTACTGACAATTTAAATGTCATTTTTTACATTGTAAATGTTGCAGATTTAGGGCATCTCCCAAGCATGTTATTTGAAGAAATTGTTCATGTTAAGGCCTCATACACACGGGCGTCTGCAAAAAAATAAGCAAAACGCCGGCCCTGACGTCAGGGAAAAAATCACTGTTTTTCTTGGCGTTTTGCATTGACGTCAATGCACATTTTTTCACGCTAGCTTTCAGCTGCGTTTTCTGCCTCTATTCAAAATCAGTGGTTCCCTATGGGAGCCCATTGATTTGAATAGAAGCCGCACCAAAAGTCGGATCACGGTGATCCGACTTGCGGCGCGACTTGTGTGCTAGGTGTCTTAAAAGGGACAAAAAATTGCGTGGGGTCCCCCCCCAAGAGCATACCAGGCTCTTCGATCTGGCATGGATTTTAAGAGGAACTCCCACGCCGAAAAAACGGCATAGGGTCCCCCCCTAAATCCATACCAGACCCTTATCCGAGCACGCAGCCTGGCAGGCCAGGAAAGGGGACGAGCGAGTGCCCCCCCTCCTGCACCATACCAGGCCGCATGCCCTCAACATGGGGAGTATGGGTGCTTTGGGGCAGGGGGAGCTCTGCGCCCCCACCCCAAAGCACCTTGTCCCCATTTTGAGGGGGACAAGAGCCTCTTCCCGACAATCCTGGCCGTTGGTTGTCGGGGTCTGCGGGC
>BLSH010343097.1:55958-68044 GCA_018402905.1 Glandirana rugosa
TCCTCTGTCTTGGGACGGATCACGTGACGGTCGTCACTGGCGATGTGACAAGAGAGAATGGGGTGAATGACAGTGGAGGACTGGGGGACATGACACGGGAGGATTGGTCCCGGCCGAGATGGTGATCCACCTCATCCGCCGACGGATCCCGTGTGACGGTGGGTCCCGTGGGTCGGGGACAGGTATATGATGGGGTTGGACAGATTTATGATGGGGTCGGACAGGTATATGATGGGGTCGGACAGGTATATGATAGGGTCGGACAGGTATATGATGGGGTCGGACAGATATATGATGGGGTCGGACAGATATATGATGGGGTCGGACAGGTATATGATGGGGTCGGACAGGTATATGATGGGATCGGACAGGGATATGATGGGATCGGACAGGTATATGATGGGGTCGGACAGGTATAGGATGGGGTCAGACAGATATATGATGGGGTGGGATATGGACAGGCTGGGGTAGTATATAGACAGGCTGGGGTAGTATATAGACAGGCTGGGGTAGTATATGGACAGGCTGGGATAGTATATGGACAGGCTGGGGTAGTATATGGACAGGCTGGGGTAGTATTTAGACAGGTTGGGGTAGTATATGGACAGGGGCTGGGTGCCCTGGGTGGCAGTGTGCCCTAGGCAGCCGCCTACTCCACCTAGTGGTAGAGCCGGCCCTGGTTAGGAGGGCACAGTACAGGGGGTCAGGAGGTGACAGTAAGTGGGGTAAGAGAGAACAGTGTAGCGGTCACTGCTGGCAGTGCACTAGGCAGGGTTCTGTCTCCTATTCCTGCATTGTACACAGCCTGAATAGAGGCAGAGCTCCTGCTCCCCACACAGCACACACTGGAGCTTAAATCTGATTCCCTTACAGTTACAATGCGCACAGTATATAGCTAGCTACTGGTTGCAGTCCTGACCTGTGACATTCCATGTTAGGAATGGCAACTTCTTGTCAGTAGCTAGCTATACACTGTGTGCACATGGTAGCTGTAAGGGAATGGAATGGGGAGCTCTTAGTGCTGTGCTCATTATGTACCATGTGGGATAGGAGACTGCCATCAAGTGTCAGGTGCGGTGGAGGGCTGGGAAGGGGGTAGCTGTGGATGAATTTATCCATTTAGCTTAGGGGGTGGCGAGGATAGAGGGGGCGGCACCCGTGTGTCCTTAATGGACGGTCCGCCCCTGCCGGGCATTCTCCCAGATGGCACATACTTTTTCCAGGTTTCCACCACTACTCACAAATGCTGCATCACCTCATCTGATGCTTTAGCCCTGTAAAGGGCCCATGAGGTCAATACTACAAAAGACTACAGCTTCATTATAATCACTTGTGTTCTCTCAGTGTTCTGTTGAGGAAAGTGGTAGTGTCTGCATCACTTTAGAAGTAGATAACCGTTCAGACGTATTTCAATTAAAATGAAATTCCTGTTGCAAGGAATGCCTAAAACTTGACTTGTATCTTAGTGCAGACTTTAGAGCCTATCACACAGGCAGGAAATTATATTTCTGGGGGCTTTCTATACGCCAACAGTGCAGAGTGCCTGCAGCTTGCCATAAAAATTAAAAGGTAACAGAGTCAACAGTCAGCACTACAATACACCAACACCCGTGAACAATGCAGCTCCAGACTGACAAGGTAAATTTAAATAACATTAAATTACAAAATGGCTTGTGTAGCATATTTGCATGCACTATTTTTCTTTTAATTAAAGTGGCTGTAAACCTCTTAAATGAACAAAGCACATCCATCTAGAGTGCGTGTTTGCCTCAACCCATTATGCACTTTTCACTTTTTGTGTTCTACTTTAATCATCCTAAATGTTCACAAATGCCTGGATAATAATCACAAGTATCAGGATTGATCACTGTGATGGACTGCCTGGCTTCACGCCTGGGTGTCTCTGCCAAGATACAGCTTCCTCCACTTTGGAACCAGGAACCAGGTATTATAGCTGAGAATTGCACCCAAGAACTAGCTGACACTAGCTAAGGTACAAACTGGAATTGACGTTATTGTAAATTCACAGAATATATACCCAGACAGTTCGGCACCAGTATTTAAGAAGACCCAGAGCTGTCCAAATATCAATAACCAGCTTTCTTTTCACATACTTTACACATTAAAGGCTAGTCACTTCATGAATGTCTTACAAGACAACTTCATGTCCCAATTGGTGGATTCCCCAACTAGAAAGAATGCCCTGCTAGATCTGTTAATTACGAATGCTCTATGTCTGATCTCAAATGTGGCAATACGGGACAACTTGGGATCTAGCGATCATAGGATGATCGCATTTAGCATAAATCATAGGAAAAGGAGGCACGAGGATAGCACAAAAACAATAATTTCAAACGAGCCAATTTTTCTGAACTGCAGTCATTACTACACAACATCAATTGGAACCAAATCCTAGAAACATTGAACATGGAAGAATAATGGGAATATTTTAAGAGCATTTAAATAAAGGTATCACACAGTACATTCCAATAGGCAATAAATATAGAAGAGCGAATGCTAACCCAGGGTGGATAAACGGTAATGTAAAAAGCCTCATGAAAGTGGAAAATATGGCCTTTAAAAAATACAAAGGGGATGGGTCATCGTCAACATTCCAACACTACAAGGAATGCAATAAGAAGTGTAAAACTGCAAAGGGCGGCTAAAAAAGATTACGAGAGACACATGCGGAAATACATTTTTTAGATATATTATAGTAGTAAAAAGGCAAAATCAGAGCACATTGCTCACATAAATCACGAGGATGGGAGGATGGTTACAGATGACACAAAGAAGGCAACTATACTAAATGCCTTCTTCTCCTCAGTTTTTATGCAGGAAAAGGAGAGGTTTACGGACCACGACTGTACTGTTAGTGACACAACACAGAACATACCCCCGTGGCTAACAGAGGCCGGACTCAAGGAAAGACTTAATAAATTTAATACAGTAATCACTAGGACCAGATGGCTTACACCAGAGAGTCCTCAGAGAGCTCAGTCAGGTTATAGCCAGACCATTGTTCCTAATCTTTGAGGACATCATACGGACAGGATTGGTACCTGCTGATTGGAGAAAAGCCAATATTCAAAAAAGGGCAGAGACATATTCCTGGGAACTAAAGGCCAGTCAGCCTAACCTCAATAGTGGGTAAATTATTGGAGGGGCTGATAAGGAACTATATCCAATAATTTACTAAGAAAAAAATATTGTTACTAGTAATCAACATGGGTTTGTGAAAGATCGTTCCTGCCAGACCCAATCTGCTAACATTCTATGAGGAAGTGAGCTACCGTCTAGACAGGGGAAGGCCTGTGGGTTTAGTGTATCTGGATTTTGCAAAAGCATTTGATACACTTCCCCATAACACTTCATCTACAAGCTGAGGTCTGCAGGACCATAAGGTTTGTTCTTGGGAAGAAACTGGTTACAGACATGTAGCACAGTGAGAATTTGTCCCATGTGCCATCTACGCAATCTCTGCCTATCCCATGTGGCATGTATGCGATCTCTGCCTGTCCCATGTGCCATGTATGCAATCTCTGCCTGTTCCATGTGCCATGTATGCAATCTCTGCCTGTCCCATGTGCCATGTATGCAATCTCTGCCTGTCCCATGTAGCATGTATGCAATCTCTGCCTGTCCCATGTATGCAATCTCTGTCTGTCCCATGTGGCATGTACGCAATATCTGCCTGTCCCATGTGGCATGTATGCAATCTCTGCCTGTCCCATGTGGCATGTATGCAATCTCTGCCTGTCCCATGGGGCATGTATGCAATCTCTGGCTGTCCCGTGTGGCATGTATGGGAATTAAAATTGTGAAAAATTGGCGTGGTTAAACTGAATGGTGGGCGTGGCTTGAAGGGCGTGGCTCGAAGGGGGTGTGGTCCGAGACTGAGATGAATGAGGGATGAAGGAAGAAATAAAGAAAGAAATAGGGAGGGAAGGAGAGAGAGGGAAAGAAGTCGGGATAGAGGAACAGCAGGCCCAGATCCTACACTACAATAGCAATATGTGTATTCTAGAAAGTTTAACAATCAGCAGATAAAGATATGCCAAACACCTGGTGTTTGCGCTTCAATCATCCCGGCACCATGGTTGGTATGGTGTCAGGATGATTGAAGCACATTATTTCTATTACATTGTAATATAAAATTAAATAGTTCAACTCACCATAATGTAGAATCACCAGATGCAGCATGTCACTCGCCACCAGATGCAGGGGTGCCTCTGTCTCCCCGGGGGGGGTGGTGGTCCCTCTGTCTCCCAGAGGGGATGGTCCCTCTGTCTCCCCAGGGTGGCGGTGGTGGTCCCTCTGTCTCCCAGGGGGGGATGGTGGTCCCTCTGTCTCCCCGGGGGGGGGTCCCTCTGAGTCCCCGGTGGTGGATGGGGGTCCCTCTGAGTCCCCGGTGGTGGATGGGGTCCCTCTGAGTCCCTGGTGGTGGATGGGGGTCCCTCTGTGTCCCCGGTGGTGGATGGGGGTCCCTCTGTGTCCCTGGGGGGATGGGGATCCCTCTGTGTCCCTGGGAGGGGATGGTGGTCCTTCTGTGTCCCATGGGGGGTGGTGGTCCTTCTGTGTCCCATGAAGGGTGGTCCCAGTTTGTGTCCCTGTCTTTGAATCACTGACTATGTCCCTGTGACTTGCCGAGGTGCACTGGGACGCGCTGGCTGCTCTCATCTCTGCGCCAGGAGACCAGCTCATGGAGCGAGCAGGGAAGAGTTAAGAGGCGGAGCTCAGGCTCTGCCTCTTATTTCTTCCTTAGCTGGTCTTCTTCAAAATGGCGGCAGAGTCAATTTAGTGCCGTCTGCTGACCTCTAGCGGTCGGCGGCAAAATAAAAATAATTTAAAAATCGGGAAAAAGTCAATTTCCTGGGTCATTTCCTGGGAAACATTAAGGCCGGGAAAATGGTCTAAATCTTGGGAATGTCCCGGGAAATTCAGGACTGTTGGCAAGTATGCATGTGGCATGTATGCAATCTCTGACTGTCCCATGTTCCATGTACCCAATCTCTGACTGTCCCATGTGCCATGTATGCAATCTCTGACTGTCTCATGTGCCATGTACGCAAACTCTGCCTGTCCCGTGTGCCATGTATGCAATCTCTGCCTGTCCCATGTGGCATGTATGTAATCTCTGCCTGTCCCATGTGCCATGTATGTAATCTCTGCCTGTCCCATGTGCCATGTATGCAATCCCTGCCTGTCCCATGAGGCATGTATGCAATCTCTGACTGTCCCGTGTGCCATGTTTGCAATCTCTGCCTGTCCCATGTGGCATGTATGCAATCTCTGACCGTCCCGTGTGCCATGTACGCAATCTCTGCCTGTCCTGTGTGCCATGCATGTAATCTCTAACTGTCTTATGTGCTATGTATGCAATCTCTGACTGTCTCATGTTCCATGTACCCAATCTCTGACTGTCTCATGTGCCATGTATGCAATCTCTGCCTGTCCTGTGTACCATGCATGTAATCTCTAACTGTCTCATGTGCTATGTATGCAATCTCTGACTGTCCCATGTTCCATGTACCCAATCTCTGGCTGTCCCGTGTGCCATGTACGCAATCTCTGCCTGTCCCATGTAGCATGTATGCAATCTCTGACTGTCCCATGTGCCATGTACGCAATCTCTGCCTGTCCAATGTGGCATGTATGCAATCTCTGACCGTCCCGTGTGCTATGTATGCAATCTCTGCCTGTCCCATGTGCTATGTATGCAATCCCTGCCTGTCCCATGTGCTATGTATGCAATCCCTGCCTGTCCCATGTGCTATGTGTATGCCATCTCTGCCTGTCCTATGTTCTATGTATGCAATAACAAAAGCAGTCTTTATATAAATGTTATTTTAAACTTATTTGTACTTGTAGAACTAGGCCAGAGAGTAGACAGAGTACTTTTTTCATGGTTTTAATTTGAAATGTACCGTGGTGTTCTTCACTAAGGTCTGTACTTTGGAAAATGTTTACCACAGCCTTGGTCTGTACCTACCCCTGGTTACAGGGGCCTGTCCAAAGGGTGGTGATAAATAATATGTACCCAGACTGGTCTGGAGTGGTGAGTGGGGTCTGTTTTGGGACCAATTATATTCAATTTATTCATAAATGATATAGACTAGAGGATGGGATAAACAGTTCAATCTCAGGTTTTGCGGATGACACAAAGATAATCAGGGCAATCACTTCACAACAGGATATAGAAATGACCTGAACAATATAATGGAGTGGGCGGACAAATGGCAAATGAGGTTTAATGTGGAGAAATGCAAAGTAATGCACTTGATTGCAAAAAACATAAATGCAAGCTACTCACTAGGGGGAGAACCTCTGGGGAAATCAAGGATGGAGAAGGATCTGGGGTTCCTAGTAGATGACAGATTGAGCAATAGCATGCAATGTCAAGCTGTAGCTACCAAATCCAGCAGAATATTAGCATGCATAAAAAAGGGATATACTCCAGTGAAAAAACGATAATCCTGCCACTTTATAAAGTGGTTAGGCCACATCTGTAGTGTTCCGTCCAGTTCTGATCACCAGTCCTCAGAAGGGATGTGCTGGAACTGGAGAGAGTCCAAAGAAGGGCAACGAAACGAATAACAGGACTGGATGCCCTCAATTACGAGGAACGACTGCTAGCACTAAATTTATTCTCGCTGGAGAAGCGATGCTTGAGAGAGGACATGATAGCATTCTACAAATACCTCAATGGTGATCCCAGCATAGGAAAAAAACTATTTAGTCACAGGGGTGTAAGAGGACACGTGGCCACACAATGAGATTGGAGGAGAAGTGATTTAAACTTAAACTGTGTAGGGGGTTTTTCACTGTCAGGGCAATAAGGATGTGGAACTCTCTCCCACAATTGGTGGTGGCTGCGGGGAGTATGGATATGTTTAATAGACTCTTGGATGTACATCTTAACCACTTCACCCCCGTAAGAATTTCCCACTGTAGGACCAGAGCACTTTTTGCGTTTTGGCGCAGTCGTGCAATGTTTTACCCAAACAAAATTTGCATTCTTTTTTTCCCACAAATAGAGCTTTCTTTTGGTGGGATTTGATCACCTCTGCGTCATTTCTGATCACCGCTATAAACAAAAAAAAGAGTGACAATTTTGCAAAAAGAAAAGACCAATATTTCTTACTTTTTGCTAAAATACAAATCCAAAAAAATATATAAAAAAAACAAATGTATTCATCGGTTTTGGCCGATTTATATTGTTCCTCATATTTTTGGTAAAAAAAAATCGCAATCGGCGTTTATTGATTGGTTTGCGCAAAAGTTGCCGCGTTTACAAACCATGAGAATTCATTTCTGGCGTTTTTACATTTTTTTTTTTACTGGTAATGGTGGCGATCTGTGATTTTTATCAGGACTTTGATATTGGAGCAGACATGTCAGACACTTTTGACACTTTTATGGGACCAGTGACATTTATACAGCGATCAGAAATGTAAATATCCACTGATTACTGTATAAATGTCATTGGCAGCGTAGGGGTTAACCTGCAGGGGGAGATCTAGGGGTTAACTGTGTTCTCTCGGCGTGTTCTAACTGTGAGGGGGCTGGGCTGCCAGGGGCATAAGAGATCTAACTGATCCCAGTGACAGGGATCAGTAGATCTCTTACATGCTCACTGACAGAGCGAGGAACCGCCATGTTTTCAACGGCGGTTCCCCGTTCTTCCTCTCTGGCAGGTCATTGCAGCTCGCCGGTGGACATCGGATGCGCCCGAGCCACGGGCACACTCCTGCAGAGTGCGGCGGGCACGAGAGCGTGCGTGGATCGCCGCTTATATACGGCGATTCGCGGAAAAGAGCCACGCTGCCGCTGTATATATACAGTGGTTAAAGAAAACAACATATAGGGATATGGGAAATAATTATAGACACTTACACATGTACGCCAACACAGGTTGAACTGGATGGACTGTTTTTTTTCAACCTTACCTACTATGTAACTATGTAACATACATCTCTTCACAGAGTTTCAAGTAAGCAGAGACCATCAAGGCTTCCTTGACTGTTAAATGTGGTATTGTCATCTTGCAAACTATAACAGGACATCTGAATGCTCAAAGCTCCCTCAAATGCTAGGGCCCATAGTCAGTTGGCAAGAGGCTACTCTGCAGTCCCCTCCAAAAGCCCATGTCCCGGTTTGGTCTATCACAGGCATCATTTCTTGTAACAGGCCTAAAACTGAAATACCGGAGAAAAAAAAGGAGATATGGCTAAAGAACTAGTTAATATATCACCTGCACACAGTCAGTATATGATTGTCATTATTTTAACTTTTAACTTAAAGTGTTTATAAAGGCAGAAGGTTTTTTTTTATCTTAATGCATTCTATTCATTAAGAGAAAAATACCTTCTGTGTGCAGCAGCCGCCTTCATCCCCCCTAATACTTACCCGAGCCCCATCTAGATCCAGCGATGTTGCACGAGAGACTTGGCTGTCCGAGACTCCCCTCCTCATCGGCTGAGATAGCAGCGCGGTGGCTCCCACTGCTGTCAATCAGAGTCAGTGAGGCAATGAGGAGAGAAAGGGGCGGCTCTGGGCCGTGGCTCTGTGTCTGAATGGACACAGGGAGCTGTGACCTGGCTCAGGTGCCCCCATAGCAAGCTGCTTGATGTGGGGGCACACAAAAGGAGGGAGGGGCCAGGAGTGCTAGCGAAGGACCCAAGAAGAGGAGGATCGAGGCTGCTGTGTGCAAATCCACTACACAGAGCAGGTAAGTATAACATGTAGTTTTTAACAAAAAAAAAACGACTTTAGTATCACTTTAAGCCTGGGTTCACATTGGTGCGGAAATGAAATGGTGCGAGTTCAGCCGAACTCGCACCATTTCATTCCCGCATGTCAGTCCCGATTTCAGGTGCGATTTCAGAGACATCTGTGCAGGTTTCTGTACAGATGTCAATGGAAATCAAACCTTTAATCGCCAAAAGTAGTTTAGAAACTACTTTTGGAAATCGGTATGGCGTCCCGCTGATTAGGATGATGCCTTTGCGGGCAATTGCTGCTGATTTGGCATGCGATTTGGCATGTCAAATCGCATTCCAAAATGCACCAATGTGAACCAGGGCTAAATCTGAGTTCCATATATATAGCAATTTTTCGTCAAATTGATTGTATTTCTGCCCATCCAGTCACTTACACAGCTTTCTCTAGCGGTGGAGAAGACCTGATTTTTCTCTGTTTCAGTTGCACTTCCACTTACAAGTGCCCCTCCTTCTCCTCCAATTCCACCCTGTGAATGAACAGTAAGGGCTCTTTTATACAGATGGCCATAGGGTGGTAAAAACAGGTGGCTGAACTGTGGGTTAACTACTCCTAAGCACCCACCTGAATTCTAACATTGTAGCCTGACGGGCTGTACACATCTTGAAGCTGATGCATTTTTAACTCGGCTTGCAGAGTTCGACATGCAGCACCAACAGTCAAAGTTTCCAATTCAGATGAATGGGCTGCACTGCACTTGCAAGTCAAAGACTTGGCTCGCAGTTGGGGCATGGTCCCACAATGTAAAATTTAAAAAAAAGACACTGACGGCCTTATGTCTGCTCTCTCCTCCTGTCAGCATGTTCTTTGCACTGCAGCACGCATGATTGGCTCCTGGTGCTGCTTCTTCCTCTCTTTTTATGAGCTCTGATAATTGCATAGCAGACTGCAAGAACCTGGTACTAAGTCAAATTCAGGTACTTACATGGCTTGCATTGAAAATTTGATTTAATGATGTATTAATGAATCCAGAGCTTTTAAATCTGCCAGCAGTTCAATTGTTTTTGGTATCAGAGCAAAGTAGGGCGATTTGGGCTGTGTGTTTGTCTCCTGCGTCCCCACAAAAAAAAAGAAAGTTTGATCAGATTAGTAGGGAGTGAGCTCTATGTTCCCCAGTGAATGCTAGTATTAAACACACAACAATAGTAGCACAGGTCTAAGCCTGTTTTTTTGCCAATCAAAAGCAGAGCTGATGTCATCTTCTGACTCAGTGACAGGGACCTGTCCCCTGGTGTCACCCAGTGTTTTTAACCTCATCAGCATCTCCTCGCCGAATCTGGACTGGCTGTTGCTCCAGTGTCATCACATTCTGCATTCTACAGAAAAAAAAGGGTGACATCAGAGTCTGGCTGAGAAAGGTCACCTTAGAGCAGGGCATGGGATTGCCAATGAGCTCTATGTGAAGTCCGTGTAGAAATGTCACACTGCTGTTTATTGCTTTACACAGCTGCAATCACATTTGAGAAAACCCCACTGTACTGTATGTGATCTCATTCACACAGCATGCCTAAAAATGCTAAAAACATTTCTACTTTTAGCCCCCCATGCATAGCTCATTATGCCTTTGTTTTGCAGGGTTTTTTTTTTTTTGTTTGTTTTACAACCTCTTTGAGGTTCATGTGTGTGTAAAGGCAGGCGTCCCAATACTTTTGGTAATATAGTGTATATAACATAGGTGTTATCCCAATTTAGCTGCAAAAATGGAAATACACTTTAAAGTGCCTAACATCAAAAAAACGTTTTTTTCTTGCTAAGTATATGCATATAATGTATAGGGAGCTTTCTCATTAATCAGTGCGGTAACATGCGTATTTCCTCAGCTTTACCGCAACACACTTTAAGGAGTCTATTCATAAAAAAACTCAGTGTGTAAATTTTTTATCATTTGCATGAAAGTCACAGATAATCCCTGTAATATTTGTAATATGCGTGTCAGTTTCTACTTGTTGCCCCTTACGGGGTAAAGGTAACATTCCCTAATATTTGATCCCAGAAGAAAATAGCCTTAAAGTGTAAGTTCACCTATTCACAGAAAATTAAAAGGTGAACTAACAACCTACACCCTCCCTGCCCTAGTCTCTGCTGCACTTACCTCCATGGGTGATGAACTGTCAGTGCCCATGCATTCGGTGCAGTGGTCCAGTGATTTGAAGGCCCCACACTTCTTCCCCATCCTTCCTTATTTTTTTCGGGATGGGTCAGAGCAATTCTGATTGGTCATATGCTGGCACATGACAACTTTGACCAATCAGAATACCATGTGGACAGTGACAGCTCATCACACATGGTGGTAAGTGAAGCTGGGACCAGGGGTGTCTGGAAATAGGTGAATTTACACTGTAAGAACATTCGACCAGAAGAGGTAAAGAACATTTGCAAATAAACAAAAGATTTCCCAGCACATTTACCAGCCAACCTGCAAAACAACCAAACTGACCCTGTGTAACATTGACAAACAAATGACAAAATTTAGGTAAAGAGGTAAAGTCCAACTACACCGCTGTGAGTGTAGGCAGGGACAGGGAGCTCGTCCTAGCTCGAAGCTGCAGCAAAGTTGAAAAGATCCATACGCTGCACATCATGAAGCAGACCCATGTGCATGACGTGAGATGAATGGCAGTCTCAGACAGGACTCCAGCCAGGCAAGTCTCCAACGTGTTTCACTCCACCCCTTGGAGCTTAACCAGTTAACAACCGCCCTATAGACAATTGACGTCTACAGAGCGGTTGCTTAATTCTGGGAGGATGTCTATTGACGTCCTCCCAGAATCGCGCTTCCCGCGCGCCCCCAGGGGCGCGCACACGGGAACATCCGTGACCGTCGGGTCTTGGGGACCCGACTGATCACGGATCGTGGTGAATGGCCGCTGTGAGCGGCCTTTCACCACGTGATCACATGTAAACAAGCCGGCGGAAGCACCGGCTTTTCTCTCCTCTCCGCACCGATCGGTGCAGTGTGAGAGGAGAGAGGGGGGAGAGAGGAGGTGCTGCAGCGCTGTGGGCGATGTGTAATGCCCACAGCGCTGCCTAGTTACAGTTGGCAACACTAATCACCCAGCCTTCCACCACCCACCCAGCGATCATCACCCAGCCACCCATCCAGCCATGCATGCTCATCCACCCAGCCGTGCTCACCCATCCATCCATCCATGCTCACCTACCCAGCCGTGCTCAACCATCCGTGCTCCCCCATCCATCCATCCATCCATGCTCACCCATCCATCCATCCATGCTCACCCAGCCATCCATCCATGCTCACCCAGCCATCCATCCATGCTCACCCAGCCATCTATCCGTGCTCACCC
>BLSH010343097.1:89816-102338 GCA_018402905.1 Glandirana rugosa
ACCAGCGAGGCCAAAACGTTGGACGAAGGAGAAAACGACACGACCACGGAGACAGGCTGGTGGTGGAGAAGGAGGTTTGATTTGTGCAGTGAGCGTTCTGGAAGTAAGGTACACCCCAGATCCTGGAGTAGTAGGAGGAGGTGTAGTAGAAGGTGGGTGGGAAGTGGTGACGGGAGGAACAGTCAGACGTGTGACACCATTCGGCGTCGTCAACCGTGGACACAAAGCAGTAGTAGTCTCTGCACGACGTCACTACAAAGGTACAGGAGTAGGACGTCGTCTTCACCAATCCGTAGCCACGTGAGTTACAGAAGCAAGTCATGCAGCAGTCTCTTATGCTTTTTGATGACTCTCCTGGTGTGCTTTCCATGGGCCATCCACATAGCCCTGCCCCAGAAGTGGAAGACATTGAGTGCACCGATGCCTAACCACTTCTGCTGCAGGATGAGGACATGGAAACATCACTGCAGCACGTCTCTGATGATGACGAAACACAGGTGCCAACTGCTGCGGCTTACCACAGTGTGCAGACTGACAAGGAGGGCAGTGGTGAAGGGTGGGTGGAAGATGATGTGGAGGAGGATGATGAGGTCCTAGACCCCACATGGAATGAAGGTCTTGCGAGTGACGTGTTTAGTTTGGAGGAAGAGGTGGTGGTCGGACAGAGGCACCAGCACAGCAAAAGAGGAAGCAGGTTGCAAAACCGGAGCGACCATCCCCTAGACAGTGCGCCTGCTGCTACCAAACTGCATCCAGGGACCTAGCACACCAAAGGCAGCTCAAAGGCGTTCCCCGGCATGGCAGTTCTTCAGACAATGTGCTGATGACAAGACACGAGTGGTTTGCACGCTGTGCTATGAGAGCCTGAAGCGAGACATAAATGTTCTAAACCTGAGCACAACCCCCGTGACCAGGCATCTAAATTCAAAGCATGAGCTGCAGTGGAATAAGTACTTCAAAATCCAAGAAAGGTCTCGGCCTCCTCTTGCTTCCTCTTCTGCTGCTGCCTCTGCCTCTTCCTCCACCTCTACAGTACCAGTGTCACCTGCCACCCAGCAAACAGATGATGTGATAGCAACGCCACCATGTCCGCCACCTTCCCCAAGAATTTCCACACGGCCCCATGGATGCTTACAACTGTCCATCTCCCAAACACTGGAGAGAAAGAGGAAGTACCCCCCTACCCACCCGCGATCCCTGGCCCTGAATGCCTGCATTTAAAAATTCCTGGCCTTTGAAATGCTGTTGTTCCGTCTGGTGGACACGGACAGTTTTAAAAACCTGATGGCGGTGGCTGTTCCACAGTACGTGGTTCCCAGCCGCCACTACTTTTCTAGGCGAGCCATCCCTTCCCTGCACAAACAAGTCGGGGACGAGATCAAGTGTGCACTGCGCAACGCCATCTGTGGCAAGGTCCACATAACCACTGATACGTGGACCAGTAAGCACGGGCAGGGACGCTATATCTTGCTAACTGCACACTGGGCAAATGTAGTGGAGGGTGGGCCTGAGGCGGCTAGCCATTTGGCGCATGTCCTTCCGCCACCGAGGATTGCAGGGCATTTCTTTTTGCCTCCTGTTGCCTCCTCCTCCTACTGCGCTTCCTCCTCCTCTACCACCTTCTCATCCGCTCAGCGTAACACCTTCACCACCAACTTCAGCACATCCAGGGGGAAACAACAGAAGGCTGTTTTAAAACTGATATGTTTGGGGGATTAACCCCACACTGTGCAGGAGCTGTGGACGGGCATTGAACAACAGACCGATGAGTGGCTGTTGCCACTGAGCCTCAAGCCCGGCCTGGTGGTGTGCGATAATGGGCAAAATCTTGTAGCAGCTCTGGGCCTAGCCGGTTTGACGCACATCCCTTGCCTGGTGCATGTGCTAAATAGGTGGTGCAGAAATTTCTAAAAAACTACCCGGATATGTCAGAGCTGCTGCAGAAAGTGCAGGCCATCTGTGCACGCTTTCAGCATTCTCACCCTGCTGCTGCTCGCCTGTCTGTGCTTCAGCAGAACTTCATCCTTCCCACTCACTCCTATGCGACGTGCCCACAAGGTGGAACTCGACCTTGCACATGCTGGAGAGACTGTGCGAGCAGCAGCAGGCAATAGTGGAGTTTCAGCTGCAGCACACATGGGTCAGTCACTCTGCGGAACAGCACCACTTCACCACCAATGAGTGGGCCTCCATGCGAGACCTGTGTAGCGTATTGCGGTGTTTTGAGTACTCCACCAACATGGCCAGTGCCGATGATGCTGTTCTCAGCGTTACTATCCCACTTCTATGTCTCCTTGAAAAAACACTTTGGGCGATGATGGAAGAGGATGTGGCACAGGAGGAAGAGGAGGAGGAAGAGGGGTCATTTCCACAGTTATCAGGCCAGTCATTCACAAGTGGCTCGGAGGGTGGGTTCCTGCACCAGCATAGGCCAGGTAAAGCATTTTCAAGCCAGGGCACAGTTCTGGAGGATGAGGATGATGATGATGAGGAGGAGGAGGAGGAACCGTGTTCACAGCAGGGTGGCACCCAACGCAGCTCCTGGGCATCACTGGAGCATGGCTGGGGGGATACGGAGGACACAGATGATACACCTCCCACAGAGGACAGCTTGTCTTTGCCTCTGGGCAGCCTGGCACACATGAGCGACTACATGCCTCAGTGCCTGCTCAACGACATTGTAACTTGTGCTAATTACTGGGTGGCCACCCTGCTGGATCCCCGTTACAAGGACAACGTGCCGTCCTTAATTCCCTCACTGGAGCGTGATTGGAAGATGCGCGACTAGAAGCGCACGGTGGTAGACACGCTGCTGAGGGCACTCCCAAATGACACAGGGGGCTCAGTGGAAGCACAGGGCGAAGGCGGAGGAGGAGTAAGAGGTCACCAACGCAGCTGTGGCACCGGCAGCACCTCAGAAGGCAGGGTTAGCATGGCCGAAATGTGGAAAAGCTTTGTCAGCAGCCCGCCACAACAAACAGCACCACCAGCTGATAGGCAACGTCTTAGCAGGAGGCAGCATTTCAGCAACATGGTGCAAGAGTATGTGTGCACATGCCTACACGTACTGACTGATGGGTCTGCCCCATTCAACTTCTGGGTCTCCAAATTGGGTACTTGGCCTGAGCTTGCCCTTTATGCCTTGGAGGTGCTGGCCTGCCCTGCAGCCAGTGTATTGTCTGAACATGTATTTAGCACGGCAGGGGACGCTATCACAGACAAGCGTAGCTGCCTGTGCATAGCCAACGTGGACAAGCTAACGTTTATTAAAATGAACCAGGCATGGATCCCACAAGACTTGTCTGTACCTTGTGCAGAATAGACATTTAGACCGGCCTCACACAGCCATTGGTATACTTGTTTTTTTTTTTAATATGTCTCAATATTTTGGGGGCTACCCCAATTAGAAAAAAAAAACAACCAAACAAAAACAGTGTTGGCTACCTCCTCCTCCTCCACCGCCACCGCCAATTCCACCTGCACCGCCACGGTCATGGCCTACTCAACCTCCTACTCCACATCCACCTCCGCCTCCATTTTTTTATGTGATTTTAAGTTATTTCCCTATCCACATTTGTTTGCAAGGCACTTGTCCTACTCTTATCCCCATTTTGCTTCCTTTTGCAGCCCTCTAGCCCTTTCCAGGACTTTTTTACAGCCATTTTTGTGCCCTAAAGTTCGGGTCACCATTGACTTCAATGGGGTTCGGGGTCCGGGGTCAAGTTTGGGTCAAGTTCGGTGGCGAACCCAAACTTTTCCGCGAGGTTCGGCCGAACCCGACGAACCCGAACATCCAGGTGTCCGCTCAACTCTACTCACAAGATACAAGTTGATCTTGGTCTCATCTGTCCATAGGATGTTGTTCCAGAACTGTGAAGGCTTTTTTAGATGTTGTTTGGCAAACTCTAATCTCGCCTTCCTGTTTTTGAGGCTCACCAATGGTTTACATCTTGTGATGAACCCTCTGTATTCACTCTGGTGAAGTCTTCTCTTGATTGTTGACTTTGACACACATACACCTACCTCCTGGAGAGTGTTCTTGATCTGGCCAACTGTTGTGAAGGATGTTTTCTTCACCAGGGAAAGAATTCTTTGATCATCCACCACAGTTGTTTTCCCTGGTCTTCCGGGTCTTTTGGTGTTGCTGAGCTCACCGGTGCGTTCTTTCTTTTTAAGGATGTTCCAAATAGTTCATTTGGCCACACCTAATGTTTTTGCTATCTCTCTGATGGGTTTGTTTTGTTTTTTTCAGCCTAATAATGGCTTGCTTTACTGATAGTGACAGCTCTTTGGATCTCATATTGAGAGTTGACAGCAACAGATTCCAAATGCAAACAGCACACTTGAAATGAACTCTGGACCTTTTATCTGCTCCTTGTAAATGGGATAATGAGGGAATAGCACACACCTGGCCATGGAACAGCTGAGCAGCCAATTGTCCCATTACTTTTGGTCCCTTAAAAAGTGGGAGGCACATATACAAACTTGTTGTTATTCCTACACCGTTCACCTGATTTGGATGTAAACACCCTCAAATTAAAGCTGAACGTCTGCAGTTAAAGCACATCTTGTTTGTTTCATTTCAAATCCATTGTGGTCGTGTATAGAGCCAAAAAGATTATAATTGTGTCGATGTCCCAATATTTATGGGCCTGACTGTATATAGGAACCCAGCGCTACTATGTATAGTTCTGAAGATAGATAGGTATAAGGGCCTGCTGCTATAAACCTGGTGCGTGTTCAAGGCTAAACAATCCCTTGATGAGCAGATATAGACTTCTCCACTGCAGAGGGTCCTAGGTGGTCCGCAGTGGCAGCACTGATAAAGCATTAAAGTAAAACTGACATAGTGCTGAATCGTTTAAAATACCATTTATTTAAAAACAGCTAAAAAACTCACATGTTCCTGTGCACAGTTCACTGGTGCACTCAGATGACACACATCGCACTTGTGTGGGTGTGCAGCCCCTTTTAGGATCACTCGTGTGGTCGCAGCAGCAGTCAGTACACAAAAACGAGAAGTTTTTGTGTTCTCTTTATCACTATATGGATTTATTGGGAAGATATATTTACATACCGTTTGTTGTACCATCACAGTGGTTGCTATTAGTGTTTTATACTCATTTGTATTGTGGTTTTGTATCATATTAATTTGTTTGTTGCACATAGGAATTTTATGATTTAAAGGGAAGCGCTCTACCATCGTTATAATCAATCTTGTTTAGCCTTGAACACGCACCAGGTTTATAGCAGCAGGCCCTTATACCTATCTATCTTCAGAACAATACATGGTAGCGCTGGGTTCCTATGTACAGTCAGGTCCATAAATATTGGGACATCGACACAATTCTAATCTTTTTGGCTCTATACACGACCACAATGGATTTGAAATGAAACGAACAAGATGTGCTTTAACTGCAGACGTTCAGCTTTAATTTGAGGGTGTTTACATCCAAATCAGGTGAACGGTGTAGGAATAACAACAAGTTTGTATATGTGCCTCCCACTTTTTAAGGAATCAAAAGTAATGGGACAATTGGCTGCTTGGCTGTTCCATGGCCAGGTGTGTGCTATTCCCTCATTATCCCATTTACAAGGAGCAGATAAAAGGTCCAGAGTTCATTTCAAGTGTGCTGTTTGCATTTGGAATCTGTTGCTGTCAACTCTCAATATGAGATCCAAAGAGCTGTCACTATCAGTGAAGAAAGCCATCATTAGGCTGAAAAAACAAAACAAACCCATCAGAGACATAGCAAAAACATTAGGTGTGGCCAAATCAACTATTTGGAACATCCTTAAAAAGAAAGAACGCACCGGTGAGCTCCAGGGGAGGGCTGGGCAGGGGGGAAGGGTGGCAATTGCCCCCCAGACCACCTAACTTACATTCAAAATGGCCGATGGCCGCTTCCCGCTCACACTTTTTTCTTCTTATGGAGGAAGGAAGTAGGGGCCAGGGGTGCAGCACCCAACTAACTGCAAGCAAAGGGGGGGGCGCCCAGGGCCGGCCCTACCATGGATCGCGCTGGACCCATAGGGCTGCCTCGGGGGGGACACTGCCGGATTACACAGAGCGGGGATTTCCCACGTACAAAGTCCTACCTCCTGGACCAGCTTCTATAATAGACAGCACACTGGTGATGTCTAGCATAGGAGCCGGTCCAGGAGGCGGGACTTCATATGACAGCGGCCGCACCATGTAAGCGGGAGATCCCCACTCCATGTAATACGGTGGCTCTCCTCTCCCTGCATTGCAGGCTGCATTGGATGGGCACTGGTGAGGCTGCATTGATGGGCACTGATCAGGGTGTGCTGATGGGCACTGGCGAGGCTGAGTTGATGGGCACTGATCAGGTTGCATTTTATAGGCACTGGTGAGGCTGCATTGATGGGCACTGGTGCGACTGCATTGATGGGCACTGATAAGGCTGCATTGATGGACACTGGTAAGGCTGCATTGATGGCCACTGAGGAGGCCGAGCTGATAGGCACTGATGAGGCTGCATTGACGGGCACTGATGAGGCTGCATTGATGGGCACTGGTGAGGCTGCATGGATGGGCACTGATCAGGCTGCATTGATGGGCACTGATGAGGCTGAATTGATGGGCACTGATGAGGTTGCATTGATGGGCACTGATGAGGCTGCACTGATGGGCACTGGTGAGGCTGCATTGATGGGCACTGGTGAGGCTGCACTGGTGGGCGTTGATGAGCTGCATTGATGCATTCTTTTTGTTAAACCTCCTCTGTTGCTTTTAACATTAAATTATGTTACCACATTGTATCATATTTGTCTTGCTTCATAACATCAATATCCGTTCTAAAACCAGATGGGCATGGATGGTGAGCTGATTCAGTGGTTCAATGGGCCACTTGACTGAACTTGCTCCCCAGGCCTAAGGCTGCCAGCCCTCCCCTGTGTACACATTTCAACTGTGTATTCATATTTTCATCTGGAATTCAGCTTTAAATAGAGCTTCTCCTCACACGCCTGTCTTTTAAACTCCAGTCCAGCATAAGTTGAATCTATCTATAAAGTCAAATCTGTAAAGTGAAATAGTCTTACTTACTAGCACAGTGCGCTGTTCCTGCTCCAGCTGTACACAGGTGCAGCCATTCCAGGCTGTTAAAACTGTGTGCATGCACAGTGCGCGGTCTTCTTCTCTATGAGAGTTCAGCTTCCAGGTTCTTGTGGAAAGGCCCCTCAACAGCTGCATCTGTAATGGGAGGATGTGCATCTTTTATAGCAGGAAAAGTTCTTCCAGAAAGTTGAACTTACACTTTGAACAAAGTTTTGGAATACTTATGGAGATCTAACAAGTTATAAGGGTTATTCAATGAAAGCTTCTTCAAAGCAAGGTTTGTAAGATTTGTTCCTGCTATGCCTAAAGGCTCCAGTGATAAAAATCTGGTCATGCCTATAGATTTAGTGGTTAAATATGAATATATGAAAAAATGGCAACTATTTTTCTAGAAATAGAAAGGGCAGACTGCAGTTTTTGACATAACACGCTGTGAAACTTTTAAACTTCTGGAATAAAAGTTTTGCTAAAAAAATAAGTTTTAGCTTGTCTGTAAATCCTTGTTTGGGAGTACAGTATATAATGCATTGTTCAAGACATTGGGGTGATTTACTAAAGGCAAATAAACTGTGCACTTACACTAATTTTCCCTGGAGCTTAGTGAATGTGGTGAAGCTACACATTGTAAATACCCAATCAGGTGCAAGGAAAATGTAAAAAACTGCATTTTTGCTTGCGCATGATTGGATGATGAAAATGAGCACAGCTTCATCACATTCACTAAGCTCTTGTAAAAATGAGTGCAACTGCATTTGCAACATGCACAGTCTATTTGCCTTTAGTAACTCAACCCCCATGAGTTATATTCTGCCACCTTCCGGTGAGGACACTAGCAAACAAAGCTATGAAGACGGCCCATATAACCCCTGCCATTAGCAAACAAAAAGAGGACATGCCAGGGCAGAGAAGAGGGTGTCCTGTGTTATGTACTGTACTCCAAGGAAAGGATTTTACAGGTAAGTCAAAAGTCTGTATTTCCTAAACATACAATACAGGACACAGGTTCCCAATTATCAAGAGCATGGGACGTCCCCATGCAATAAAACTAAGGGCCCAAAATAAGGGAATCAGATTCCAAAACTCCAAGAGCAGCTTGAAGCATCTTGAGGCTGAAGCTGACATTACACCAGGACAAAGAAGAGGGTGTACTGTGTTATGTACTGTACTCCAAGGAAAGAATCTCACAGTTAAAAAATCTGTCTTTCTTAATCATACAATACAGGACACAGGCTTCCATTAATCAAGACCATGGGGCATCTCCAAACAACAAAACTAAGTGCCTAAAATAAGGGAAACTGATTCCCAAACTCAAGCAGCAGCTTGAGGCACCTTAAGGCTGAAGCTGGCAGCAGAAGCCTGAACATTCAGTTGGTAAAGCTAAACAAATGTATGAACAGAGGACTAGGTGACAGCCTTGCAAATTTGAGAAACAAACGCCCAAGAAGTACCAACAGAACAAGTCGAGTGAGCCTCAACAGGAAATGTAGGTTTCCTGTCCTGCAAGGCATAAGCCTTAGTGATAACCTGCCTAATCCACCTAAAATAGTAGTACAAGATGCAGGACCCTGCAGGCAGGACAAAAAGGAGATTTGACTTTCAGATAGACGCAGTGGTTGACGGGTAAACTTGAGCTGTGCATACCTCATATGAATAGTGTAGAGAAATCTGTTTAGGATGCTTTGGTGCTGGGCAATGAAAGGCAAGAAGATATCTTAACGACGGTAGAAGAGAGAAACCATCTTGGGATGGAAGGGAGGAAGAAAACAAACATTTCCCTATGAAGAACAGGAAAGGGTTCATTACAAAATAAGGCCGCTAATTCTGAGACCTGTCTTGCTGACATGATAGCCATGAGAAAAAACTATTTACGAATACAGTTGAGCGAACACCTGGATGTTCGGGTTCGGTGGGTCCGGCCGAACTTCGCAAAAAAGTTCGGGTTCGGTACCGAACTTAACCCGAACTTTACCCCGGGCCCCGAACCCCATTGGAGTCAATGGGGACCCAAACTTTTCGGCACAAAAATGGCTGTAAAAAAGTCTTGGCAAGTGCTAGAGGGCTGCAAAAGGAAGTAAAATTGGGGTAAGAGTAGGACAAGTGCCCTACAAAAAATGGGGATAGGGAAAATAACTTAAAATCAAATAAAAAAAAATAAAAATGGGAAGGGGGGGTGGATGTGGAGTAGGAGCCTAGAGGTTGACTAGGCCGTGACCGTGGCAGTGTAGGTGGAA
Organism: Glandirana rugosa; assembly: GCA_018402905.1. Lineage (NCBI taxonomy): Eukaryota > Metazoa > Chordata > Amphibia > Anura > Ranidae > Glandirana > Glandirana rugosa. The sequence goes on from BLSH010343097.1 coordinate 99,129, forward strand.
GTGGCAGTGGAGGAGGAGGTAGCCAACACTTTTTGTTGTTTGTTTGGGTTTTTTTTCTAATTGGGGTAGCCCCCAAAATATTGAGGCATATTCAAAAAAACATGTATACCAATGGCTGTGTGAGGCCGGTCTAAATGTCTAATCTGCACAAGGTACAGACAAGTCTTGTGGGATCCATGCCTGGTTCATTTTAATAAACGTTAGCTTGTCCACGTTGGCTGTGGACAGGTGGCTGCGCTTGTCTGTGATAACGCCCCCTGCTGTGCTAAACACATGTTCAGACAATACACTGGCTGCAGGGCAGGCCAGCACCTCCAAGGCATAAAGGGCTAGCTCAGGCCATGTGCCCAATTTGGAGACCCAGAAGTTGAATGGGGCAGACCCATCAGTCAGTACGTGTAGGCGTGTGCACACATACTGTTCCACCATGTTGCTGAAATGCTGCCTCCTGCTAAGACCTTGCCTATCAGCTGGTGCTGCTGTTTGTTGTGGCGGGCTGCTGACAAAGCTTTGCCACATTTCGGCCATGCTAACCCTGCCTTCTGAGGTGCTGGTGGTGCCATAGCTGCATTGGTGGCCTCTTCCTCCTCTGCCTTTGCCTTGTGCTTCCACTGAGCCCCCAGTGTCATTTGGGAATGCCTTCAGCAGCGCATCTACCAGGGTGCACTTGTAGTCGCGCAATCTACTTTCACGCTCCAGTGAGGGAATTAAGGACGGCACATTGTCCTTGTAACGGGGATCCAGCAGGGTGGCCACCCAGTAATCAGAACAAGTTACAATGTGGGCAACTCGGCTGTCGTTGCGTAGGCACGCATGTTGTTGGCCATGTGTGCCAGGCTGCCCAGAGGCAAAGACAAGCTGTCCCCTATGGGAGGTGTATCATCTGTGTCCTCCGTATCCCCCCAGCCACGCTCCAGTGATGCCCACGAGCTGCGTTGGGTGCCACCCTCCTGCGATTCCTCCTCCTCATGATCTTCCTTATCCTCCCCCAGAACTGTGCCCTGGCTTGAATATTTTTTACCTGGCCTATGCTGGTGCAGGAACCCACCCTCTGAGCCACATGTGAATGACTGACCTGATAACCGTGGAAATGACCCCTCCTCCTCATCCTCCTGTGCCACATCCTCTTCCATCATGGCCCGAAGTGTTTTTTCAAGGAGACATAGAAGTGGGATAGTAACGCTGAGAACAGCGTCATCAGCACTGGCCATGTTGGTGGAGTACTCAAAACACCGCAATATGGCACACAGGTCTCGCATGGAAGCCCACTCGTTGGTGGTGAAGTGTTGCTGTTCCGCAGAGCAGCTGACCCGTGCGTGCTGCAGCTGAAACTCCACTATTGCCTGCTGCTGCTCGCACAGTCTCTCCAGCATGTGCAAGGTGGAGTTCCACCTTGTGGGCACGTCGCATAGGAGGCGGTGAGCGGGAAGGCCGAAGTTCCGCTGCAGCGCAGACAGGCGAGCAGCAGCAGGGTGAGTTGTGCACAGACGGCCTGCACTTTCTGCAGCAGCTCTGACATATCCGGGTAGTTTTTTAGAAATTTCTGTACCACTAAATTCAGCACATGCGCTAGGCAAGGGATGTGTGTTAAACCAGCTAGGCCCAGGGCCGCTACGAGATTTCGCCCATTGTCGCACACCACCAGACCGGGCTTGAGGCTCAGTGGCAACAACCACTCATCAGTCTGTTGTTCAATGCCCGTCCACAGCTCCTGCGCAGTGTGGGGTTTATCCCCCAAACATATCAGTTTTAAAACAGCCTGCTGTCGTTTCCCCCTGGATGTGCTGAAGTTGGTGGTGATGGTGTTACGCTGAGCGGATGAGGAGGTGGTAGAGGAGGAGGAGGAAGCACAGTAGGAGGAGGAGGCAACAGGAGGCAAAGAGAAATGCCCAGCAATCCTCGGTGGCGGAAGGACATGCGCCAAATGGCTAGCCGCCTCAGGCCCACCCACCACTACATTTGCCCAGTGTGCAGTTAGCGAGATATAGCGTCCCTGCCCGTGCTTACTGGTCCATGTATCAGTGGTTATGTGGACCTTGCCACAGATGGAGTTGTGCAGTGCACACTTGATCTTGTCCCCGACTTGTTTGTGCAGGGAAGGGATGGCTCGCCTGGAAAAGTAGTGGCAGCTAGGAACCACATACTGTGGGACAGCCACCGCCATCAGGTTTTTAAAACTGTCCGTGTCCACCAGATGGAATGACAGCATTTCAAAGGCCAGGAATTTGGAAATGCTGGCATTCAGGGCCAGGGATTGCGGGTGGGTAGGGGAGTACTTCCTCTTTCTCTCCAGTGTTTGGGAGATGGAGAGCTGTAAGTAAATGGAAATTCTTGGGGACGGTGGCAGACATGGTGGCGTTGCTGTCACATGCTCTGTTTGCTGGGTGGCAGGTGACACTGGCACTGTAGAGGTGGAGGAAGAGGCCGAGTCAGCAGCAGAAGAGGAAGCAGGAGGAGGCCTTTTGCAGGATTTTGAGGTAATTATTCCAATGCAGCTTGTGCCTTGAATTTAGATGCCTGATCATACAGGTTGTGCTCAGGTTTAGAACATTTAGGCCTCGCCTCAGGCTATCATTGCACAACGTGCAAATCACTCGTGTCTTGTCATCAGCACATTTTCTGAAGAACTGCCATGCGGGGGAACGCCTTTGAGCTGCCTTTGGTGTGCTAGGTCCCTGGGTGCGGTGGGTAGTAGCAGGCCTACTGTCTAGGGGACGCTCGCTCCGCTTTTGCAACCTGCTTCCTCTTTTGCTGTGCTGGTGCCTCTGTGCGACCACCACCTCTTCCTCCAAACTGCACACGTCACTCGCATGGCCCTCATTCCATGTGGGGTCTAGGACCTCATCATCCTCCTCCACATCATCTTCCACCCACCCTTCACGACTGCCCTTCTTGTCAGTCTGCACACTGAGGAAAGCCGCAGCAGTTGGCACCTGTGTTTCGTCATCATCAGAGATGTGCTGCGCTGGTGTTTCCATGTCCTCATCCTGCAACAGAAGTGGTTGGGCATCTGTGCACTCAATGTCTTCCACTTCTGGGGCAGGGCTATGTGGATGGCCCAAGGAAAGCACACCAGGAGAGTCATCAAAAAGCATAAGAGTCTGTTGCATGACTTGGGGCTCAGACTGCTTGGCTAATTTACAAGGGGCTGAGGTGAAAGACAGATGGCCATGGGGTTCAGGTGCCAACTCTGAGCTTTCATCAATGGAC
>BLSH010343097.1:106006-119639 GCA_018402905.1 Glandirana rugosa
GTCCATGGGGGATAAGGAAGAAAGATGTCTCCTTAAAAGTCGGATATACCGACGTAACTATCTCTGGTACCCCACATGTTCCGTATTCACTACGGTCACTCGTACGACTCAATAACAGGTTGACCAGGTAACGTCGTCACAACGAAAGGTTACTTCTACTTCTGCCCCTCCCTCTACTCCTTCACCTTCCACGTAGGAGACTCATACTCTTGAGACTACCTGTCACTTTGAACTAGAGAGGGTTCGATATTCTTTGGTCATTCCAAGACCACCTACTCCATCAATCTCAGTAGGGGTGGAAGACCTGGATTCCAGTAGACATACATGACCTTAGGTCCAGAAGGTGGGGATGACTCTAACTACCTCATCCACCAGAACCTTACTGGTTTCTTATAGCTTGGGAGAGATCAAGTTTCACTGTCCATCAGAGTTCTCATACTCAGAGGATGCACCTTCCACTTCCTCATCTCCCTCCCCGTCTTCATCTTCATTGGAAAGCAACACTGCTGCAATGGACCAGTTGGACAATAACTCAGCATGCTCACTGGCATCACTTATGCCTTGTACACCCCATGGTCTCTATCAATGCAGCCATATAGGCTGAAAATTCCTCTGTAGAAAGAAGGAATAGGGGGTACCTGAGGAAATACGGGGAGGACTGAAGTCCAAAGTACCAGAAAGAAAACCTATATAACCTCATAATACCCTGTGTGTTTGCCTGCAACCCTTTTCCCATTTACCTTGTGCCTGATGTCTGTTATGAGGATGGGGCGATTCCCTGAGCAATGTGTTGCTTTGGAACAGAAGGCTGCAGTTGTCCTATCTCTCGTGAGTGAAGGATGCTGCATAACCCAGAAAAATCTGATATGGAGACCTGGGCAACAATTTAGAGCAGGATAGTGCTGGAGAGTTGTCTATATGAGAATAAGATGGAGCCCAGAACTTGAGGAGGGTTGCGGAATCATCTACAAGGAAGAGACTGTGCATACTGAGCAGACCATTGCATGTTTCAATGCATCACAGGGAATGTGACAAAATCTCATCAGTTATGAGTAGAGTGTTGCATGTTCTGCCATGGCAACAGACCATTTAAAGTGCTTCAGGCATGAAAAACTCATACCACCCGCCCTTATGTAGCCGAAGCAGGGACAACCCCTATGAATGGGGAAGGACTGGATGAGAAGGTATTTCAGGGGCAAGGACCCCACAGAGGAAGGGGCAAGGCCCTGGACTCAGTACTCTAGGGTACTGGCTCCTTTTCAAGAGAACTCAGCAGGTGGGAACTTCCTGCTTCGCACATTTCAGAAGGGCATACCCCTCCTCCGTGGAGATGGTCTTCAGGGACTGAATCACACTGGTGTGGATCACCAGCAACTGGACCTATAGAACATTCTGCAGGTAACTTCACCTGGCTGTACTGTTATACCACAAGTGTGTGAAAAACACAGAGTCCTGCACCAGTGACGAAGTCACAGGCATCATCCATACGTTGAGGTCCAGGTAAGGTTTCCAGAGAAACCGACAAGGGGTCACCAATCCAGTAGCTGCAAGAATAAATTGCAGTAACTGTAGAATTAGCTAGATTTACAATTTCTCTGTTTTTAAGAACAGTGCATTTTCTCCGAACTTCCAGGTAGAAATTCAAATTACAAGCTGGAAACCTGCTCTCTGTAGAGAGAGGTTGTCCATCACCTCAGGACATTAGCAAAAAACTGAGGATTTCTGGAGGGGTTCTATGGGTTGACCTAATAGCTTTAATTGGCATTGTCCTCAACTTAAGTTGGCAGCATATTACCCATGGTTGATTTGATTTGTGGAAGCCTGTGTTCTGTATTGTACAATTAAGAAAAAATAATGTTGAGATTTTGTATGTAAATGATATTAAAGAAAACTGCTGTGGAGAAAAAGCAGTACCAAAATAGTGCAAAATGTGGTGTTTACTACAAAAACTGTTAGGTCGATAATTTGTGTATTATTATTATAAAACAGAGCAACCGATCTGGTGACAATATAATTTTTACATTTTTTAATTGGAATTGTAAATTTATTTTTAATAATACTTGTGAATAAAAATGCCAGTTACAAGAACATAAAAAAAAATCTAGGTATGATCTATGAAGAATGAAACAGAACATTTGATTTACATCTGTGGATTAACAACTGTCCTAGTCTATAAAAATGTTTTATGCACTAGTTACAGTATTGTTTTAATGTCAACTTAGTTGACTATTAATCGTTCTGTGAGCCTAGAAGAAACACTGCTGTCATAAAATAAAATGTTTTTTTTTAAATCCCTATCTTTTGCTATTAAATAGACATTTAAATCCTGTGGACTTTCTGTGGTGAAAAGGACACCTTTTGAACAATGTTTTACCTAAACATATTTTATGAGAAAACTATTACATTTTTGCTAGCTGTTTTGTATCCTTCGAGGCTGTAGGATATAACTTTTAAGATGAAATTATTTTGCCAGAAAAAGTCTCTTGTTTATTAATTCATATGGTTTAATATGTTTAAATATGATGGGACCTATAGAGGTTTGTTGTATATCTTATTCCAAATCCATTGGCATTTATATAGATTTTGCACTCCTTTGCAGCTAAAATAGCCTTCACTCTTCTGGGGGCTTTTAACCACTTCTGTTTCAGCGGACGTCATATGACGTCGCTGCCTTTGAGTGGTGATATCTGAATGGTGCCTGCAGCTACAGGCACCATTCAGATATCGTTTTTTAGAGCCGGCAATTCCCCGTCAGATAAAAGTGGTCTTAGTGGCGGATTCGTAGCGAGATCACTTTTATCAGCGGTGGGAGAGGTGCCCCCCCTCCCGTCGCTTTCCCGTCATCTCCACCACTTACCAGACCCGCCGGCAGCGGCGGAGATGATCGGATCCGTCCTCCCCAGTGTCCGTGAGATGAATGAGTGGCAGAAGCCGCTCACCAGGCTCCATAACATGGCAGGGCGGAAGCGACGAGTGTGTTCATGTAAATTTGTGGCCATGAAGTCAGGTACTAATGTTGGTGGAGCAAAAAGCAGTCCTATTAATCCTTATGGGTCAGTGGCATTGAGGTCAGGGCTTTGTGTAGGCCACTCAAGTTCCTCCAACACAAGCTTATCAAACCATGTCTTTATGGAGCGGCTTTCTACACAGGGACACAGTCATGCTGAAACAGAAAAGAGTATTTTTAAACTATTGCCACAAGGTCAGGACTATACATTTTTCAAGCTGAAATAATACAATTCTCTATACCTTTAGTGAGCTAAATGACCTGTTATGGAGGATGTCCCATGTTGTGCAGGCATCTGGTTCCTGTAGAACTCTTCATTGCAGGGATGCCCCATCCTCTTCCTGTCTCCAAATTTATGGTGCTGTGGGGGTTAATAGCTTTGGATATTCTGTAAAGCTGTCATGAAAAAGTTCCTGACGAGGACCCGCCTCTTCTCCATTGCAAAATGTTCTTTCAGTGCTTTCACTGCCTGTAACACTATTTGCAAATGGGGAAGAGTCTAATTAGTCAGATGACCCCCCCACACACACACATACACATTCACAAATTGTGTTATAGGCAATGAAAGCAATGAAAGAACATTTCTCAATAAAGGAGGAATGAGGTAAGGGTGGTTCCTTGTTGGGGAGGCCTATGATGATGTGGACCTACTGGTAAGTGGAATATATTTCATGGTATACGGTATATGGTATATGGGCAGCACAGTGGTGAAGTGGTTAGCACTTTTGCCTAGCAGCAAAAGGGTCGCTGGTTCGAATCCCAACCACGACGCTACCTGCCTGGAGTTTGCATGTTCTCCTTGTGCCTCTATGGGTTTCCTCCGGGTACTCTGGTTTCCTCCCACACTCTGAAGACATGTTGTAGTTGAATTGGCTTCTGTTTAAATTGGCCCTAGCATATGTATGAATGTGAGTTAGGGACCTTAGATTGTAAGCTCCTTGAGGGTAGGGACTGATGTGAATGTAAATATATATGTAAAGCGTTGCGTAAATTGACAGCGCTATATAAGTACCTGAAATAATAATAAGTGGTATATTTTATGCTTCATACCACAAGTATGTGGATGAGGGAATCTGGCCAATTTTTAATTCGCTGATATCTTCTGTTCTGTGGAAATACCACTATCAAGTCTGGTGTCACTGCCTGGACGGAGAGCGGGAGGAAACAAGTTGTCATCCTATGTGTTTGTGAGAGGCCGCTTGTTGTACTCTCTACCCATTATTTAAAGGGACAGCATTGTTGCTTGTGACACTGTTGAAATTTAAACCCGGGTTTGTGGGACTTACATTTGAGTGCTCCAACATTGGATTTGGGCCCCAACGCACTGGTCAATGGAAGAGAGTTTGCCAGAGACCAATCAGACAACTATTTATTGCATTGCCCCTTAGTCAGAACCCCCTTTAGTTTAGTGATTTTGAGTAAAGTCACTAGTCTGCTTGTTATTTACTGAGTCACAGATTATTTTGTAACTGCTGTACTTGTTAAAGTGTTTATTACTGTTTTCCATCCTTTGGTTATTGTTTTACTGTGTTTTGCCCAAATAAATATTTTCTTCTCAGCTTTGGTGTGTCAGGTGGTGTAGCATTGCTAGGAAGGTTGTTGATATCCGGAGTCAGGGGGCCCAAACATCTGCGGCTGCAGGTAAACTAAGTAGATGGCAGACGCTCTGATTTTAGCACAGTTGTACCAAGCGAATCCCAACCAACATTGGTGCATTGTGGCAGAAAGAGAGTCCTTAGTCTTGTGCATGCTCCAACCAGAGTGACTTGCAGCTTAAATTGGACTTCTTCACTTCCTCCCATAAGCGTGCGGAGGGGCAGGGGAAGTGCTGTATGTGGTCAATGTGCAAGCTCACCTTATAGTAAATCCTACTAAATTTTAAACTGTTAACAATAAACACATTGCTAAAGACCAAACACCAAAAGTTGCCCCCATTACCTTTATTAGTCAAAAAAGCCTTTTCTATTCCACTCTCTGATTTAGATTTTCTTACTTTACTAGACCCTGATTTTTCCTGTATTGATTTCTAAGTTCCACCAACTGCTATAACCGGGTCTAGTGAGAGTATGTTTGCTGCCATTAAGGCAATCTCTTTGGATATTGGACCAGCCAAATTTTTATCCATGTATGGGCAGGCTGGTTGCACACAAGTTGATCTATCAATTGAATTGTGTACAACCAGCCTGTTGGAAATGTTTCTCAATCAGCACTGCCGGCTACAGCAAGCAGTGCTGATGAGTGTATTCTGACAGCAGGGAAATCTCCCTTCTGCCAGAATATAACAGCACTGCAGGAGGAGTTCACCATTCACATTAAGGCTGGATTCACACCATTGCGGTGTGAATTCCAGCTTGTTTGCCTGCTAGAAGGACCGGAGCAGCAGTTCTCGCAGCGTAGCAGCTGCCCGGGGAGGGAAGGGGGAGGTGCAGCAAGGAGGGGTAAAGATCCCCATTCAATGCAGAACACATCTGCATGTCAGATGAGTTCCCATTGAACATAATGGGCTGGGAATTCGCACCGCACAGAAAACGCACACATTTTCTGTGCAATGCGGACTGCGAATGCACCACACCTATGTAAATTGGACACATTGAAAACAATGTGTTGTCAAGTGTCCTGCGAATTGGATGCGGTGTAAGCCGCATCCAATTTGCATAGGTGTGAACCCAGCCTGACTGTGTAGATGGAGGAATCAAGTCATTTTCTTTCGTTCAACCCGCTGGTTGAATTAAAAAGAAAATGACTTGTGTATGGCCAGCCTTAGCCATAAAGTTAAAGTCAAGCTCCAGTATCAAAGTGAAACGAAATCATAGAGGGGCACATAAGTATTCTTCTGTAAAGGTAGCTGCAGGCATTTTGTGCCATCTGATGTTAGACAGCAGTTTAAAGCGGAGTTCCACCCAAAAGTGGAACTTCCGCTTTAAGGTTAGGTGACCCCCCGACATGCCACAATTGGCATGTCATTTTTTGGGGGGTGACCAAGGACCCTGTTTTCACAGGGTCCCAGGTCCACTTCCTCCCCTGGAGCCGCAGTTTCAGGAAGGAAGTCCACCTTCCCCCCTCCCTCTCTGCGATCTTCTAGAACACGTCACAGGTCCCAGAAGATAAGCCGGCCAGTCACAAGGCTCAGCACGTGCGCCGGGTGCCCACACTTGTGATGCCGGCACTGCGGAGAGGAGGGGGAGAGGAGGGAGCCCTCGGACGACCGCATCACTGGAGCGAGGGACAGGTGAGTATCCGGTTATTAAAAGTCAGCAGCTGCAGTTTTTGTAGCTGCTGATTTTTAACTAGGTGGAACTCCGAAAACAGAGAGCAGGTTAACTTCAAAGCCAAACTCCAGGAAAAATAACTTTTCTTTAAATATTTTCCTCAATAGCCACAATCCTCTTGCATCATATGCCTTTTCAAACCAAGTTATTACACTATATACGTTACAGAGACCTCATTACTGTGCTGTACATAGCCTGAGCAGAGGACAGAGCTGTGGGAGGGACCCAGCAGGTTTTCCACTAGGGGGCGGAGACAAGACCAGTCACCCAGCACAAGGAGAGAACAGCAGTGACCGGTCTTTATTACAGGACACTTCTGCTCAATGGCAAAGTAGAGGAATTGTTTCATGATGGAATATTGCACAGACCTGGAGTAAATACACAAAGAAAACCAATATTCAAGAATAGACATGCCTCTCAAACTTTGGCAATATTTGTTTAGCCCGGAGTTCAGCTTTAAGATTTTGAACCTAATGAAGACTGCAAGATTGATGGTTTGCTTGCCGCTGTTCTACAAGCCCAAAGTTTTGTACAATCACTGTGATCCAGGTTATAGTGTAAAGATTTAAGACACATGAATGGATCCAGATGCGTGCTCTGGCCATGATATAATTTAGCCTGACGTGAGAGAGTCATCCATCTGTTTTTCGGCTGGTCAGAAGAAGGCTGTAATGGGACGTTACAGCTAAACCTTTACGTAGTTTTCCTATTTATTGCTGATTACATTAAAATTCGAGCAAAGCCTCTGTCTCTCTCCAGCCCATTTCAGGCAGCAGATGTTAAAGTCAGCTCAGAGTCAAGTCTGCCTGGAAGCGCATTCGTCCTTCTGTGCTGGCTGCCCGCTAACGATGCACACGGCACGCGAGTCACATTTAGTAATGTGCTGCCGGATGCAATTATACTGGATTAGCAGAAATTTAAAAAAGAAGCAAATTAAAACACTGAAACAAAAATTAAATAAATAATGTAAATAAAGGGCGCAGAGAAGTTTGTTGGGGGAAAAAAAGGACAAACCTGGGGCAAACATTGCAATTAAAAGAAAGACAAAGACTTGTGCAATTCACAAAAGGGAGAAATGTGTGTAAAGCAAACTGCAAATGACACACAATTCAGGCACCCATCGTGTGCAGCTGGCTGTCCTGCTCACTAGTTCCACATGCTTGCCAGTGTCCTCATTTTCAGAATGGCCATGTGAAACCAAGCTGAAAAACCTGCAGGCCAAGTGTTTCATAGCAAAGACCCTTGTAGCTCTTAGAATGAGATATTTCACAGTATAAGGTCATGTAACCAGAGGCTGTAGGCATAATCAATAGTAAAGCCTAATTACTGCATAATATTAGAGCGCAATTGAACTTTCACTTTAAATCTGCTAAATACATCCCATGCATCAAAACAAAAGGTTGCAAGGTTTTACAGTTTGTTTTCTTTGGACAGCAGCCACAGCCTGAGTAGAAAAGCCTGTCCACTTTTAGTATGTTGCAGAAAAAAAAAATCATTGCTCTCTATGTGTAAGCAGTGGTCTCCCTGCTGTAGTCCAACACACCCTCTTGCTGAGTCAGAGCCATATGCATGCGCACAAAGGGTGCCAGGTGTGCATGGGCACACCCTAATCACCCTGTGTGGTGCAAATTCCCACTGCTAGCCAGGCCCCCCATCCTCTATCTGTACTAATAACTTACTGTTTTCATTCATTCTGAATGAATGGGAGGCATTGTGCTGAAGCATAGTAAGTTATGGGGTTGGGGCCCTTGTCCCCATTAACATAGGGACAAGGTGCTTTGGGGTGGGGGGGCAGAGCCCCCCTGCCCCAAAGCACCCACCCCCCCATGTTGAGGGCATGTGGTCTGGTATGGCTCAGGAGGAGGGGGCGCATGCTCCCCGCCCCCTTTTCCTGGCCTGCCTGGCTGCATGCTCGGATAAGGGTCTAGTATGGAATTTGGGGGGGGGGGGACCCACACCATTTTTTTTTTACATTTTGGCGTGGGATTCCCCTTAAAATCCATACCAGACCTGAAGGGCCTGGTGTGGACTGGAAGGGGACCCCACACTGTTTTTTTTTCCAGACTTTTTAATTGTCTGCTTTTTTTTTACAATCAGCTGTGAGTGGGGAAGCCTGCTGACAGCTGATGAGTCATTGTTGTTAAGGACGCGGCAGCCAGTTTACTGCATTAACTAATGCGGTAATTACTGCTAAACTGAACAAATGCCGCATGCGGTATTTAACTACAAATTCTTAGTAAACTGAACACTTGCACAACTGTTACCGCATGCTGTATTTTACCGCATAAGATTAGCCATTATTTAGCTCTTAGTGAATCAACCCCAAAGTTAAAAATTCGCACAAAACTCAAGAAAAACTTTCTATCCTGCTCCTACAAATTTTGTTGTCACTGCGGTCGAAAACCAATGTCAGTTTGACACCACTAATGTTTTGAAAAACAAAGACATGAAAAGTTCTTACAACATACCGAAAAATGTCCAACAAAATTCTTCTAGTGTATACCCAGCTTAAGGTATTACACCTTATTCCTCTTCCCATAGAGTTAACAAGCATTTAACCCTTCGAGTATGGGAAGGAGGCAATGCACGGGTGTTTTTTGTGATTCCCAGAGTTGGGCTTTATGGATGGCATTGTCCTCCTAAGAGCAATATGACCAGTGTTAATGAGCGCATTTATAGATGGAAGTGCCGTCAGTGTGATGTAAATGAACAAACACGCTGTCGATCTCGGTGTCACAGATGACAGTTTGATGAAGTACATTAGGTCCTAGGTGAGAGCCACATCGCACAGGATTCTGCTGGCTGCATATCGATCAGGGAAGCCGCTCTGTTATTGACAGTTTGATTTGTATCTTGTATCAAGACTCATCCTCATTACATGTCGTCTTCTGAGAGTTCTGCTCACTTTGTCTTATTTATTGGATTTTTCTGGTAACGAAGCACAAACCTGCTAATTAATGGGAAAATGCTTTTCATTCTGTATTTTGTATTCTGATACACTGGAGCAATTTTCAGACACTTTTAAGATCAACTTGTCTTTCTCAGAGAAGTCAACCTCGGGAGAAGCTTGATGATAAAATAGCCATAATGTGGGTGTGGTTCATTTAAATGAGGGGTGTGGCTAAATTGAATAAAGAGTCTCCCGATCTGATGTCTTTCATATTTTGAATGAGTCAAGGCAGGGTTGCCCCCTTTCTCCCCGTATGTCCTGACTTTGGAACCCTTCCTTTGTACAGTCCACTCTGACCCTAACATCATCGGCTATAGTGAGCCCATAAGACCATAAGGTGGCGGCTTTTGCCGACAAACTGATCTTTTTTCTCACAGACCTATTCAATTCCCTACCGAAGGCGTACGGAACTTTGTCCAATTTTGAAATCAACTTTGGAAAGTCCTCCGCCCCCAATGTCTCTGCAGACCCTGATGTAATCCAAAGCCCCTGGTCCTCTTTTCCTTTTCGATGGGCCTCTGAAGCAATCAGATATCTAGGTACCAATATTATCCAAGCTGTATGAAATACATTTTGAGCCACTTCTCAAACTTAAAGAAGACTTACTGCATTTGAATTTCTTAAAGTGGAGCTCCACCCAAAAGGGGAAGCTCCGCTTTTTTGCTTCCTCCTCCCTTCTGCTGCCACATTTGACACCTTTTGGGGGGGGAGTGGATACCTGTCAAAACCAGGTATCTGCTCCCACTTCCACATAAGAGCGCTGCAATCTTGTGGGCGATCTACGCAATGTCCGGCCCCTCCTCCTCCCTCCCCCCACAGCCTTCTAAAAGACACCCAGGTCCCAGAAGACAGTGGGACCATTCAGAAAGCGCAGCACGAATTGTGCATGCGCAGTAGGAAACAGGCTGTGAAGCTGCAAGGCTTCACTTACTGTTTCCCTTAGTAAGGGTGCCGGAGCCGATGGAGGGATCGGCTAGGGGTGCCGACATCATGGGCTCCCTGGAGAGGTAAGTGTCCTCATATTTAAAGTCAGCAGCTACAGTATTTGTAGCTGCTGACTTTTAATTTGTTATGTTACAGGCTGGACCTCCTCTTTAACTCTGACATGATTCGACCGTTGCAGTGCTCTCAAAATGACAGTGCTCCCTCGAGTCCTTTATTTGCTGCAAGCCCTTCCTATACATCTCCTGCCTCTTTTCTTTTGCAATATCAGTTCCCAATTACGGAACTTTGTATGGTCTTATAAGATACCACGTCAGACACTGCAGAGTCTATTTCTACCTTAGGCCTTCGGGGGCCTTGCCTTTTCAGATATTCTGGCTTATTATCGGGCCATAAATCTCACCAGGATTGTTGACTCGCACTGCCATGGTGAGGCTAAACATTGGGTCTCCATGGAACTGGAGGACTCTCAGTGTACCGCCTTAAGTTCGCCTTGGATTCCTTCCCTCCTACCTAGGGATCTGTGCGTACATCCTACCTTTGGTAGTACTTTTCAAGTCGCACGATAAATATTCCGAAGCTCCTCAATGTCTCCACGCCCCTTGCCTTTGATTTTCAATTTGGGCAATCCCAAATTCACTCCAGGCCTCCACAGTGGGTGATTTCATTTCCTTGAGTGGGCTACACCCACTTATTGGACTTTCTCACGGACTTTGATCTCTTCAGATTTAGCCCACCTTGCCAACCCTCCCTTGGACTTTTGGGGTGGATTTCAATTACGCTATTTTCTTTGCCAGCGTTCCCATATCCCAGGCATTACTCATCCACTTACCTGCTTTGAATCATTATGCCATAGGGGGGAACTAAAACCTAATTTTCTCTCCTTGCTCCATGCCTCCTTGACTCACCCTTTCTCACAAAATTGCAATCCAATCTTGGATCTTGGAGCCTTACTCCTATCCCGAGAAAGAAGATTCTCCATTTTGCCCAAAATTCATCTATTGCCACAGGGGTACCAGAAACTATTTATAAAATCCTCACCAGATGCTACAGGGTCCCCACCCAACTTCACCGTATATTTCCTCACCCCTGTTGGTGCTGTGGTGCGGCTCGTGGACCATGCTCCATATTTTCTGGGAATGTCTAAAAATTCAACCATTCTGGCAAGATGTAACCACTGTCATTAAACAACTTAAGGCTGTGGATTTGCATAATGGCCCTGCGGCTTGCTCGTTCCACTTGATTGAGCGACCCGTCAAAAAGTACAAATCTTCTCTCCCAATGCAATTCCTAAACGCTGCCAAGGTCTGTATTCCACTTTGCTGAAGATAAGCTCTTTGGTTTGCTAATGCTCACAACCTACAGGACGTGGAAGATCTTACAGCAACACGGAAGAGTTGTACACCAAAATCTGGTGGCCCTGGAACTAATTTTTTTACTCTGATGCCTACTTCAAGGAGCTGTCCAACTCCCAGTGAACTCCCACTTACCGCCTACCATGTGACCTTTACGCCACCCCTTCCCACCTGCCCTCCTTCCTGTCCACCTTCCTCTCTGGTTTCCTCCCTCCTGTGTCTCACCCTTGGTCCCGCCCTCACACACCTCCACTCAGGGCCGTCTTTAATATGGTTTGGACCCTGGGCAAACATTTTCTTGGGGCCCCCCCAATTCAGGAGGGGGACAGGAGGAAGACACAGGGGACAGTGAGGGACGATTGGTGCAGCGGTGGGGGCAGTTACAAGCAGCAGCTGATAGGCACGGGAGGGAGAATCTGCCCCCACCGCCGCACCAGTCATCCCTGACTGTCCAGGTATTGGATGACGTATTGGAACATTTGCACGAGTACAAGTAGTTGTGGAAATGCTCGGTATCTGCACCAATACTAGTATCAATTTTGGTGCAACCCTAATTATGACCCAAACCTGCAGTGTTTTGTAAATTCCGCTTTAGGCCTGATTCACATGTATGTCTGTTAGAGGCCCACATGGGCTGCCATGCCTGCAGAAAAAAGGTGCATGCTGCATTTTAAAAATACAGTGGCCTTGAAATCCATTCTGCTTTTGCACAATGCAAACCCACTGCAGTTCCTGCACACACAAATGCACTGTGTTTTTAAAAGTGTGGCTCATGCATCTAAACACGCAGCAAGTTTGCCAGTGCAGGAACTGTAGGGTAAATTGCATGGTGCAAAAGGCAGAATGGATTTCAAGGCCACTGCATTTTTAAAATGCAGCATGCGCCTTTTTTCTGCAGGAAGCGAAGGCATGGCAGCCCATTCAAATGAATGGGCTGCTGTGCAAACACGCATACATGTAAACGAGGCCAGCATGCATTGCATGGACCAGGCCATGGTGTGGTCTGGTGGCCTGGCCCATGCCATGCTGCGTGCACACTGCTCTGTCTGTAATTAACGGGCACACTACCTGGACTGGTCAGGGACAGGTGCACAGGTTTTAAAAACATATATGGGGAGTGGGACTCAGGAGCCAGGGGAGGAGAAAGACTTACCTTGTCTGGTTCTTCTCCTGGCCAGCTCAGCTCTGATCAGCGGGCGCCGGTTCACAATCACACCAGTCAGGGGCGGACTGGCCATAGGGCACACCGGGCATGTCATTTTGGCCGCCCGCCCGACAATTCCTATCTACAGCTTCCCGGAGGGCGGCGGCCGTGAGATGAGAAGAGCCGCTCTATTCTGTGAATGAAACTCAGAGGAGGAGCGGCGATGCTGGAAGCAGCACACAGGCTGAAGCCGCTCCTCCTCTGAATTTCATTCACAGAATAGAGCGGCTCTTCTCATCTCACGGCCGCCGCCCTCCGGGAAGCTGCCTGCCGTTCAGCTCAATACAGTCCCTCCCAGCATCCCGCCCCTCTCCTATCTCAGCCCCCTCCTCCCTGCAAAGAATTATGGGAGATGTAGTCCAGGGGAAGGCGGGATTGCCTTGAAAATGCATGGACACTTGGACAGAATGTCATGGCCACATCAAGGAGGTGAGGCTGTCTCTTTGCAGGTCTGGGGATGTCTCTTTGCAGGTCTGGAGCTGTCTCTTTGCAGGTCTGGGCTGTCTATTTGCAGGTCTGGGCTGTCTATTTGAAGGTCTGGGGCTGTCTATTTGCAGGTCTGGGGCTGTCTATTTGCAGGTCTGGGCTGTCTATTTGCAGGTCTGAGACTGTCTCTTTGCATGTCTGGAGCTGTCTATTTGCAGGTCTGGGCTGTCTCTTTGCAGGTCTGGGCTGTCTTTTTGCAGGTCTGGGGCTGTCTATTTGCAGGTCTGAGGCTGTCTATTTGCAGGTCTGAGGCTGTCTCTTTGCAGGTCTGAGGCTGTCTCTTTGCAGGTCTGAGGCTGTCTCTTTGCAGGTCTGGGGCTGTCTCTTTGCAGGTCTGAGGCTGTCTATTTTCAGGTCTGAGGCTGTCTATTTGCAGGTCTGAGGCTGTCTCTTTGCAGGTCTGAGGCTGTCTCTTTGCAG
>BLSH010343097.1:129123-150166 GCA_018402905.1 Glandirana rugosa
GGCCCAAGCCCACGCGCCCAGCACGAGCCGAATGGGAGGACGTCTATTGACGTCCTCCCGGCATTTTAGAGCCGCGCTGTAGCCGTCATTCGGCTATAGCGCGGATGCGAAGAAGTTAAAGTGACACACAGACTTGAAATACTTGTGCAGAAGAGATGTGCACTGATTCCCAGTTTCATTTAAAGTGATACACACATTTTGCAGAACAGTGATATGGGTACTCCGGGCTTATTTATACTTTTTGGACACAGTTTGAAGATGATTTTAGAACAGTTCTATGGCCTCTAATGTTAATTAATACTTTTCAGACCCATTTTGAAGATGATCTCCATTTTTGCATTTTTTATGTTTTTATTTTTTAAAAATATTTAAAGTTATTTCCCTGTCCCCATTTCTTTGTAGGGCACTTGTCCCACCCTTACCCACATTTTCCTTCCTTTTGCAGACCTCCAGGGCCTTCCTGGGATTTTTTACAGCATTTTTAAGATTTTTCATTAAAATTACCAGAACCCCGGACCCGAACCCGGACTTTTTTTGAAAAGTCCGGGTCCGGGTCCCGGACACCCCAAAGTTCGGTACGGACCCGAACTTTACAGTCCGGGTTCGCTCAACTCTATCGATCAGTCCTTATGTACTGGGGGTCTCACTTCTTGAGGATCAAAAATGTCAAGACAGTACACATACTCCGCAAATGACCCATTTTTGAAAAGTAGACAGTCCAATGTATTTAGTAGAAGGCATAGCAAGTGTTTTGAAGTTGTCATTTTTGGTCATAATTTTTTTTTGGAGAACGAAGGAATTAAAAAAAAAATATTCACAATTTTTTTTTACATACTGTTACCAGTGCAGTACAGCGTCATCATATAACTGGTGTGGTGGTGAGCAAGGACACTGACTGGTGACAATATGAAAAAAAAAAATGTATTATTTAATTTTGTTTTCTATGATTATTTTTTTTAACACACCGTGACCAGAGCAGTATAATGTTACCATAGTAACATTTTACTACTCTGGGGAAGTGATCAGGATTTTTTTTTATTATGGTTACTTATAGCAGTAAATTTCATTGCTATAAACAAGCATTTAACTGAATGAAATCAATGCATTCAGTTTATTTTGTTGTGATTAGCTGTGATTAGCTAGAGCTAATAAAATGGAACAGGTGGGCTGTGATTTGCCTTGTCTGTACCATGTGATCACTGTGACCAATCATGGCTAGCAGCACAATTGTACACAATCGATGGCATGAAAGGAAGCCAATCATTGTTTACAATTGCCATGCGATCTTCTGTGATTGGTCACAGCGATCACATGGCACCAGCAGCGAGCTGGTACACTGACCAGTCATTGGCTGTGTCGGGGCCAATCTGAGAAGTCGCACCAGGTGCGATCTGGGAGGACGTCATATGATGTCCACCCGAATCGATGAAAGTCCTGCCTGGCTGTCATTTTGCTATAGGCCATGTGGGAACTGGTTAAAAAATCTGAAAGAGCATTAACAGTGCTCCTTTGCTGCTCCATACTGTAGCTGCCTCAAGATGCCAGGTACTCCTGGGTATGGAGGAGCATGTGACCTCTACTCATGATGCAATGCCCAGGTCTAGTGGCCAATCACTAAGCCTGAACGTTGTCTCATGACAGAGGGGGTCATTGCTCCTGTAAGCTCCAACGCCACCCAACACTGGCATTTTGAGTTAGCTTAGACATAGAAATGATCAGGTGTGGAGCAACTTATAAGGGGTCAGGGGTGGGCTTTAAAGTGACCCTGTCACTTTTGCTACGTGAAAGCTGTTAATGTCTCAATTTTGTATCTAAAACCAAAAATTTTTTTTTTCAGTTTTGATGGAGTAGGGAAGAGTCAGGACACCTGTTGGGTTTTTATTGATGTCTAGGTCCCTGCTAGGGGGATTCATCTTTTTTAATCACTGGGACTGAAAGTGAGACAAAAGCCCACATTTTAAAGTTGACCTCCAACCTTCCCTTCAGTCTTGCAAAGTTGTACAGACTCCTCTTTTGTACTGAAATTACTTACTCTGATTTCACTGCACACTGTGAGCTTCTCGCAATGTTCATTGATAGATGAGAAAAAATAGGCACCTCTGGGTGAAAAAAAAGCTCACATTCAAATGTAAAATACAAAATTGTTTTTAGTCAATCCAAAAAAAGTTTGTCACTAGGGTAGGCTCTTCACTGAGCAGAAGTAGGCTCTGTGTGCAATGGAAGAACGGAGAGAAGAAAAGCGTCTCTAAGTGCAAACAAATTTATTGGCTAAAAAACAAGCAAGCCACAATTAGCCACTCACATTTTGTGACTAAACAACAGGCTCATAAAGGAGATGTGTAGCCGGGAGGTCTTTGCTCATGTCTGCTGTGGGGCCGCCAGGGTCCACTGCAGCGGAGATGGATATGCGTGGAAGCCGTCAATGGAAGTTCCATGATGGCACTGGAGTGGGGAGTGGTCCGCAGCGTCTGCTCTGTGGGATGACATCATCATCAAGCTATGAGTAAGCACCTACTGTAGGGTGCGAAACGCGTCAGCTGGACCTTTCGTTCGTTGTCTATATCACCCTTTGATGCAATAAATCGTTTTTGGAAATTGGATCGTTTGAGTGCGGCTACTTCCAACCTTGTTGCTGTTACTATCACCGGAGGGGGATTACTGAACTCAGAGTATTCCCTGCAGCACTGGAGAAGGCTTCCAGTGCACTACACATTGTCTGAGTAGTCATGCAAGATGTGGCATCACAGAGCCGTTACAAAATGGATAAGTATATCTGAACCCTAGAACAAAAATGTAATATATTACAGAATTACCTGTTCATTGATGTGGTGGCTGCATTCGTATTTTTGTTTAACCACTTGCCGACCGCCCGCCACAGCGTGACAGCGGCAAGATGGATCGTTATTGCGAAACGCCGTTACCTGACGGCGGCCGTGATAACTAGTATTGTGAGCATGCGCGTGCCGCCGGAGGCGCGCTCACTGTGTTCTGGTGGGGCCAGGGAGCGGGTAGGGCGGACTCAATCGCCTCCGGCTACCCGCGATGTAAGTAAACATGGATCTCCGTTCTGTTAGAGGGGGAAGGGCTGTGATCACAGGCTTCCTGTATATGGAAGCCGTGATCACTCCCTTCCCCCAGCCAGCCCAGCCCACACACAGTTAGAACACGCCCAGGGAACACAGTTAACCCTTAGAGCGCCCCCTCCATTTTAACCCCTTCACTGCCAATGGCATTTACACAGTAATCAGTGCATTTTTATAGCACTGATCGCTGTATAAATGCCAGTGGTCCCAAAAAAGTGTCAAAATGTTCCGACATGTCCGTCCCAATATCGCAGTACCGCTAAAAATCGCAGCCATTACTAGTAAAAAATAAATAAATAAAACCCCCAGAAATGAATTCTCATCATTCGTAAACGCGGCAACTTTTGCGCAAAGCAATCAATAAACGCCGATTGTGATTTTTTTTTACCAAAAATATGAGGAAGAATATAAATCGGCCAAAACTGATGAAAAAAAATGTTTTTTTATTTTTATTTTTTTGGATTTGTATTTTAGCAAAAAGTAAGAAAAAATGTTTTTCTTGCAAAATTGTCGCTCTTTTTTTGTTTATATCGGTGATCAGAAATGATGCAGAGGGGATCAAATACCACCAAAACTTGTTGGAAAAAAAGGACGCAGGGTACAACGTCACACGACCGCGCAATTGTCAGTTAAAGTGACGCAGTGCCGAATCGCAAAAAGTGCTCTGGTCCTAAAGTGTGAAATCCTTCCAGGGCTGAAGTGGTTAAGGCTAAGAACATATTCTGAAAGTACAGAAAAATGATGTGTCATCCTGCCACAATTCCAGTATAGTTGTAACCTCCGGCCCACCAAACTAATATCTCAGACAAGTTATCAGCCTTCCCAGCTATCTTATATGAACTGCAAAACTCCTACTCCCTATTTAGAATCTTTAACATCTACTATTCCAAAGTATTTAAAGGACTGAACTACCTCCACTTGAGAGGCTGCCTTCGGGAGGATTGAAGGCAATGGGTCCAACAGTAGAAGGGAAGATTTATGCCAATTAATAGCAAACCCTGAGTATTGCCCACACGTTCTATAAACTGCAGGACAGATTCTAGGGAGCCAGCCGTGTCCCCCAAATATTTCAGAGTGTGATCCAGCTCACTGTACCATCACAGGTGTGGTACAGTGAGCTGCATTTTAATACAACACAGGGACAGGCACTGCATGTCATGACACAGGAGCACAGTGCACCACGCTGCAGTGCCATGAAGAAAAAGTCACTTTGTGCACTTCAAATAAAATTAACAAGAAAAAGAAAAGGAAACTGTGGGAGGTTTACGAAAACTGGAGTACACGGAATCTGGCGCAGTTGTGCATAGAAACCAATCAGCTTTCAGGTTTTATTGTCAATGATTAATTGAACAAGCTGAAGCTGAATTGACAGCTGCAAACGTGCCCTAAATGTATTATTTGGATTAGCGTTGTGCTGATACCGGTACTGGGGCCAATACTATGCATTTGCATGAGAACCTGTACTTGTGCAAATGCTCCGATACTAAAACCTACACCTTCAGACTGGGTTCACATATGTGCGGGCTGGTTCACATATGTGCGGGCTAGTTCACATATGTGCGGGCTAGTTCACATATGTGCGGGCTGGTTCACATATGTGCGGGCTGGTTCACATATGTGCGGGCTGGTTCACATATGTGCGGGCTGGTTCACATATGTGCGGGCTGGTTCACATATGTGCGGGCTAGTTCACAGCGCAATTTCAAAGCCTGGTCTAGTGTGAAGTCGTTCAGCAGTTCAGGTGCCATTCCAATGTGAATTGTAGTGGATGAGATCAGAATCACACTTGAACCGGACTGAAGCCGCACAGGACTCTTTTTCAAATCGCACTGCAGCTGGCCTGCACAGATGTGAACAGGCTGTAAAAACTCAATATAATGCACATGAAAACTGATGTGAAACTGAATGTCTCTGCAAGTGAAATCTGTGTGGTTTTCCCATCGGTTTACATGCATTGTATGGTGCGAACGAGTTCTAAAAAATCACATGACACTAAAAATAGATATCTGTAATTGGTATCGGCAAGTACATGAGAAAAAGTGTCTGTACTTGGTCTTACAAAACTGGTATCGACACATCCCTAATTTAGATACATGCAGTGTAAGTACCTGAATTTGAACTAATATGAACCTCTTGCAGTTCGTGTGCTGCAGAGCTCAGACTGCCAAACAGAAGCAACATAAGAAGCCAGTCAGTTGTGCTGCAGTCAGCGCCAGGGTAATAGGTGGGCAGAAGGGGCGGCTGTCCTAGGCACAGCATGTATTGTAGAGATGGGGACGCCACAAGTTCCTTCTACTATAAGGCTGACAGCAGTAGTGACAGCAGCATCACTACTTCTGTCAGCCCAGCACTGGAAGCAGCAAGAAGAGGAGGAGAGAGCGGGAGGAGGTGCAGGCAGTGCTCTCTCTCCCCCTTCTCCTTATAAACTTGCACACAATGAATGGTTGGGGACACAATGCGGCATCTTTTGCCCTGGGCACTGGATGATCTTGTCCTGGCACTAGCTGCGGTGCTCATGTGCTAACAAGAGATATCCTAATAGAGAGATATCCTAATAGAAGGAGAGAGCAGACAGAAGATAATCTAATCAGTCTCCAGGTCTCCTGTTCTGCCAGGCAGGGCTGTGTGACTGACAGTGGCGGCTGGTCCTCAATTTTTTTGGGGGGTGGCACACAAACCTGGCCCCCTCACTCCTCCCACCCCACCGCTCGATAAATCTCCGCTTCGCTCGCTGGCCAGCCAGCCCCTCATTTACCCCATCCAGGCCATGGCTTCGGCGGCTTCCCTCCCTGCATCTCCTCCCAAGTTCTGGTGATCGCTTCTACTCCCAGCCAATCGGGTCTCAGGACCTGCTTCCTGTTTGGCTGGGAGGAGAAGCAGAAATACATTAGCGAATATTAAATCGCTAATGTAACACAAGTGTGGGGGCTCGGGGAGCAGTGCTCTACGCCCGGAGCCTGCACTTTTTTTAAGCCAATTAGAGCCTCAGGCTCTAATCATGTGCTTCAAGAAAAAAAAAACCCATCGAAATCCATGCATCTGGAATCCTGCATATAGATTAGGGGCCGGACGCATGGATTAGGGGGCGGTTCCCCTGCACCCCTTATGAGCGGCCACTGGTGACCGACAGTATACATCTCAGATGGACAAAAAACATGTGTGGCAGGTAAGGCAGGCCATAGATGATTCCCCCATCAACACAGTCAGTGTTGATGGGAGAATCCTCCCCAGGCGGCTATTGTGTTCTGCCGGCAGAACAGAATGAAGTTTACTGCTAGCAGATATAACCCCCAACAGTAATCACATGTGAAAAAACTGACAGGCTGGTTGTACTGATGTCAATCAATAGATCAATGGATCAACTTCAGCACAACCTGCCTCCCATAGATGGATCAAATCTCAGCCAGTCCCTGCTGAATCAGCCCAGATTCGATCCATCTATGGCTGACTTAAAACAGCTTTCATATGTGTACTTCATCTGTGTATTTAGCTGTTTCCCTTAAATTCAGCTTAAAGAAAGGCACTCAATGTAGCCACCACATCTAAGGACTAGTAAGCTGCAATATATTACATTTTTGTTCTCGGGTTTAGATACGCTTTAAGCATTTCCTCCCAGACAAGCCACGTCTTTCCTTTTTTCCCTGTGCACATCAGTAGCGATGTATATTTCCATTTGCCATTTTCCCGCCGCGTCCCATTCCTTGTTTTGATCTCGGTGAAATATGTAAAACGCCTTCTGCCTTTGTATATAGGGCACGGCCGCGCAGCTTTATCAGCGAGGAGGCAGAGCCGTCTGGCTGAGTTTTACGCTTTAAATTGTGAATGAACGGCAAGATGGAAAAGCAGTGTCGTCTGAGAACACTCTGTGAATGAAGCTGAATTATTAATGATAAAATAATCATTATATAACAGAGAGCGTTCACCTTGAGAGCGGGAGGGTAATTACGGGAAGCGCAGAGGAGCAGCTGGGTAAATTTAAACAAATAATATTACCACAAATCACCCGGAGAGAAAGGATACGGCAACAATATACCGCTCCCCTGGACCCGGAACACCGCGTATCATTCTTATCCGCTGAGAACCAATTGGCCCGTCAGCTGTGTGCGATTCAATAGGAAGAAATAAATTCAAATATCTCTGAAAGCACAAATGGAAATTTCACAGCTGCTACATTCTATAATATGAAACGTATTTTCAGTTTTTTATGGTATTAGTGGGGAAATACACAGCTGTTTTCAAAAATATAATTGCTTCTTCCTATCCTTCAAATTCCTAAAAGGCTCCCCCAATGGATCTCCTTTTGCCAATTAAGGAATCCTCATTCTAAAGCTGAACTGCAACTGAAAAACTATTTAAAATAAGTAGCCCAGTAATAATAAATATAAAAAAGACATTTTTGCAGCAATACACACCTTCAATCCAGCACTGTCCCTCCCCTTGCAGGACTTTCACACTGAACCTCATTCAGGTTTTTATTACAGTCTCTACATGTCCCTACCAGGGAGTTTAACCTCTCTGTTTGTCCTGGGGACCATTGTTTGTAGGCAGGTGCAGTCTACTTTCTCCCCTGAAGGTGGCACTATTGCACAGCCAGAGAGGAAGTCGGGAGAAACATGGTTACCTGGGTCTTTGGGGAAGTGATCCAATTGGATGCTGCTACCTCATTTCACTTGAGCAGCCATTTTGGATCAGGCAGAGCCTATTTAACCACTTCAGCCCCAGAAAGATTTCCCCCTTTATGACCAGAGTACTTTTTGCGATTCGGCACTGCGTCACTTTAACTGACAATTGCCGGGCCATGTGACATTGTACCCAAACACAATTTACACCCTTATAGAGCTTTCTTTTGGTGGTATTTGATCATCTCTGTGTCACTTCTGATCACCACTATAAACACAAAAAGAGCGACAGTGTTGAAATAAAACAATATTTCTTGCTTTTTGCTAAAATACATATCCAAAAAAATATAAAGATATAAAAAAAATTATTATTCATCAGTTTTGGCCGATATATATTCTTCCTCATATTTTTGGTAAAAAAAAAATTGCAGTCGGCGTATATTGATTGGTTTGCGCAAAAGTTGCCACATTTACAAACTATGAGAATTAATTTATGGGGCTTTTTTAATTTTTTTTACTAGTAATGGCAGCGATCTGCAATTTTTAGCCGGATTGCGATATTGCAGTGGACACTTTTGACACTTTTTTGGGACCATTGGCAATTATACAGCGATCAGTGCTATAAAAATGCACCGATTACTGTGTAAATGTCACTGGTAGGGAAGGGGTTAACACTAGGGGGTGATCAAAGGGTTAACTGTGTTCCCTGAGAGTTGTTTCTAACTGTATGGGGACTGGGCTGACTGGGGGAGGAGAGTGATCGTTGCTCCTACAGTCCCTGACAAAAGTCTTGTTGCTTATCTATTTTGTAGAAACACCTGCTATTAACCTGACTTTTAATTAATCAATTGGTGTTAGAAATAGCTCATATGAAAAGCTAAAACCCTCCCAAATTATGTTTAATGCACTGAAATAAATTAGTTTCACTGAAAAAATATTTATCATTTAATCAAGACAGAAAGGTCAAATTTTGGCAAGACAAAAGTTTTGTCGCCTATACAGAAATTGAACAAATTTACTGCAAAAGAAAAATATGTCAGCAAATTAAGTAGTGGTGCTGTGAGATCCAAATTTAATATCTTGTATGACTTCCATGAGCTTGAAGGACTGCATCCATGCGGTTTGGCAAGGATCCATACAATTTATTGATGAAGTCATCAGGAATAGCAAAGAAAGCAGTCTTGCATGCCTCCCAGAGTTCATCAATATTCTTTGGTTTCGTCTTCCATGCTTCCTCTTTTATCCTACCCCACATATGCTCAATGATGTTCATGTCTGGTGACTGGGCTGGCCAATCTTGGAGCATCTTGATCTTCTTCGCCTTGAAGAACTTTGATATGGAGATGGAAGTATGCGATGGAGCACCATCCTGCTGCAGAATTTGGCCTCTTTTATGGTTGGGAATATAAGAGGTAGCTAAGATTTCTTGGTATTTTATACTATTGATGTTTCCTTCCACCCTGCAGATCTCTCGCACACCCCTTTATTGGATGTAACCCAAGACCATGATTTTTCCGCCACCAAACTTCACTGTTTTCTGGGTGAATCTCGGATCCATGTGGGCTCCAGTAGGTCTCCTGCAATATTTGCGGTGACTGTGGTGTAATTCAACAGAAGATTCATCTGAAAAATCCACCTTCTGCCACTTTTCCAGCGTCCATCCTTTTAGCAGGCTGTGGGCCTTGGCAAATGCCACACGGGTTTTCAATTGTCTTTTGTTTAGTGCTGGCTTCTGGGCACTGATTCGACCATGGAGGCCATTTTCAGACAGAATCCAACAAACTGTTCTGGTTGACACAGGGACTTCAGGTGACCGGGTCTCATGGAGCTCTGCTGCAGTGGAAAATGGGCTGGCCTTGGATTTTCGAGCCAACAAACGGTCCTCTCGAGCAGTTGTCTTGTGGGGTCTGCCTGACCTGGGCTTGTCAAAAACGTCTCCAGTCTCTTCAAATCTTTTTTTTATCCTCTGTACTTGACCTGAGACACATTGAAGGTGTCTGCCACATCAGCAGTGGATCTGGTCTTCAGCCTCTTGATAATCAAAACTTTAGTCTCAGGGTGAATCTTAGGCATGTTTGCAGAGGTCTAGTTGCAGTTGATGTGAAGGTCTAGTGTACTGGGGTTCTTTTTATACACACATGAGACCTAATTGATCCATTATTAGTCACAGGTGAAGCTCATATGACAAGGCGACAACACTTATGTCTTTGCAAAAATGGGCTTTACCAAGCTGTGAATATTAGAATACTTTTTGACAGTTTTGTTTTGCACTGAAACATTATTACAAAATCTGTTGGGATTAAAATGAGCCATTTCTTGTAAAAAAATCTTGATTAGAAATATATTTCAGCGGCACTTCAGGTCAATTTGTACACAAGCGACAAGACTTTTGTCAGGGACTGTATATACAGGAAGCCTACGATCACCCTCCTCTCCCCTTTCAGCACAGAAATCTGTGTTCCCCTGTCTGTCACTGCGGGGGAGCGATCATGGGTAGCCGGCAGACATCGAGTCGGCCCCATCCGCTTCCTGGCTTCCCTACTACACAGTGAGCATATGAGCGCGCCTCCGGCGGTGCACGCATGCTCACATTCCATGTTCTCGCAGCCGTTGTCCGGTGGATATGAGATATCAAGCCAAGTTGCCGCCGTCATGCCACGGCGGGCGGTTGGCAACTCTGGTTAAAGAGGAACTGCAGTCTGCTCACATCATTTGTAATAAAAACATCTTTGCCATTCTGAAGCTTCCCTCCAACCACTTTGCGTATTATTTTATATATACTGTGGTTCTGTACTTGCCAAATATGCTGCAAAAATCTCCCTCCACTAAGTCTGACTGCATCCATTTTAACTGTGGGCAGCTGCATTTAAACAGACACACAGAGGCACAACTCCTCCTCTGCAGCCCTGGAGCTTTCATTGGCCCTTTTATGACTCATCCCCCCTTTCTTCCAAGCAAAGTCTGACAAGAGTGAGAGAGAGCTGTGCATGATGTCATAAGCCTAGGCTAATGACCAGGCTGTATAAGGTATTTACTGTCAGAAAAAAAATGTTTTACTATTCGAAGTTAAAACAACAAGGGCAGAAGATTTAATAGATGAAAAGTTCCCAGACTTGGCACACATTTTGCAAATTGGCAGAATAGGGTAAGGTACCCCATCTGTTAGGGACAGTATTACAGTAGTGGTAGGGAGAGGTTCCTGAAAAGGAAGGAAAGCATAGGGTCGCAACTCTTCTGGACCCTTTCCCGGTTGAGTACTGGACAGCCAGGCTGCATTTTGTCCCCTCTCAACAGGAGCTGTCAGTCCATCTGGAATCTGCTCCTTGCATGTGGCTGGAAACTGTAAGTGCACCTGGCTGGGTAGCCTTCCCAC
Source organism: Glandirana rugosa (assembly GCA_018402905.1). Lineage (NCBI taxonomy): Eukaryota > Metazoa > Chordata > Amphibia > Anura > Ranidae > Glandirana > Glandirana rugosa. The sequence continues at coordinate 140,199 of BLSH010343097.1, forward strand.
CGAGTTTGTTGTGAACCGTTACTGCATTACCTCAATACAAGTCTGCTATTGCGATAGGCGTGCACATAGGGTGTGTCAGGTGTGCCTAGGCACACCCTAATCATCTGTGTCGCAGATTACCCCTGTTTAAACTCCTGATATTTCCCTAAAGCCCCCTAAACCAATTGTAAAAAAAAAAAAGAATTGTAAAAATTTATAACAATAAAAAACTACTGACACCTTCCACTGCCCTACTGGCACTGTCCATTGCTTTACTGACACCATCATTATATACACATGCACACACACACACATATGTGTTTGAGCTTTGGGGTGCACAGCACACCCAAAATGCAATGGGCATTTTACTGGGATAGAAAGTTAGGGGACATGTAGAGATGTCAACTGGAATAGCAGTGAAATCTTTTACTGGGATCTGCTGGCAACTAAGAGAAAATGTAACTCTTTCCATCACTTCCTGTTTTACAGAGCAGGAAATACAGAGAAATTTCCACAGTTGGGCAGGGTTTTTCACTTTTCCCCACTAATAGAAAATAGATTTTCCTTAAAGCATATCTAAACCCAAAAACTAAAATTTTGTATACTGCAGATTTCCATAGATGTGGTTGTTGCAATAGTTTTCCTTTTTCTGGCTTTTCCCTTTCATTTTACATGTCGATCCTGCAAGTAACACACTTATGCTAATGTTTTCACTGTATCTATGGAGGGAGTCATGGTTGTCACACAGGCTGGACTTTAAAGGGGAACTCCAGGCATGTAACCCCCTTGCACCTGCCACCTGCTCATAGGCTTCATGGGCAAGGGGGGGTCAAGTGCCCCCCTGGAATCAGGGATGGGATCCAGGGCTGATCCCGGCGCCGCAGGCTGAGACAGAGGGAGGGCGCCGAAGCTCAAGTCTTGAGTCCTCCCCTCCCTCCTCCTCCTGTACATCGGTGTCACACACAGGCAACGGCGATCTCCTGCTGTTACAGAGTTTTCACAAAGTCCCGCCTCCTAGACCCGGCTCTTGTGATAGATAGATCAATGATCCAATGCCAAGACATTGAATCAGTGTGACGAGTGTCATAGGAGGTGGGACTTTGTTACAGCGGCTGCCGGGATATTCAAATCCAAGGTCACCGCTCTGTGTGATCAGGCTGCATTTCATAGGCACTCTGGTAAGGCTGCATTTCATGGGCACTGGTAAGGCTGCATTTCACGGGCACTCTGGTAAGGCTGCATTTCAAGGGCACTCTGGAAAGGCTGCTGTTAGAAGACTGTGCGAGGATTAATTGCACTTGGTTGTGGTTTCCTCTAATTCCATGAAGTGCAGCTCTATTTAAACTTCCTGCTTCCTGTAAGCAAATGCTGTCTGATCTACAGCGTGTACCCATCCTTCCTGAGCAACTTGTGCCTGTTATCTGTTCCTGTCTCCTGTTCCTGTGACCCGGCTTGCCCGACCTTGTCTGAACTCCGCCTGTACCGACCCTTGGCCTGCCTACGACCATCCGATTGCCTGATCCTTCTGCACCTCTGCTGTCAGCCTGTTAACGAACTCTGCCTGTACCCGACCACTCTTTTGCCTGTTCCTCTGTACCGCACCGCCAGCCAGTTGCCGACCCAGCCCGCACGACCACGCTTCTGCTGCACGAGCGCTCCAACGGACCTATAACCATCACCAGTGATCCAGTCCGACCCTCGTGCTCTCCTGTACTCCCGAGCCACCTGTCTGCTCTACCAGGGGTTCCCGAGTCAGGTGAGTAAGGGAGGTTGCCTACTGCATAAGTCAGACTCGCCTACCAGGTACGTGACAGCTGCATTTCATGGGCACTCTGATCAGCCTGCATTTCATGGGCACTCTGGTAGGTCTGCATTTCATGGGCACTCTGATCAGGCTGCATTTCATGGGCACTGTTAAGGCTGCATTTCATGGGCACTCTGGTAAGGCTGCATTTCGTGGGCACTGATCAGGCTGCATTTCATGGGCATACTGGTAAGGCTGGATTTCATGGGCACTCTGGTGGTAAGGCTGCATTTCATGGGCACTCTGGTAAGGCTGCATTTCATGGGCACTGGTAAGGCTGCAATTCATGGACACTCTGGTAAGGCTGCATTTCATGGGCACTCTGGTAAGGCTGCATTTCATGGGCACTCTAATCATGCTGCATTTCATGAGCACTCTGGTAATGCTGCATTTCATGGGCACTGGTAAGGCTGCAATTCATGGGCACTCATGTAAGGCTGCATTTCTTGGGCACTCTTATCATGCTGCATTTCATTGGCCCTCTGATCATGCTGCATTTCATGGGCACTCTGATCAGGCTGCATTTCATGGGCACTGATCAGGCTGCATTTCATAGGCACTCTGGTAAGTCTGCATTTCATGGGCACTCTGATCATGCTGCATTTCATGGGCATTCTGGTAAGGCTGCATTTCATGGGCACTGGTAAGGCTGCATTTCACGGGCACTCTGGTAAGGCTGCATTTCATGGGCACTGGTAAGGCTGCATTTCACGGGCACTCTGGTAAAACTGCATTTCATGGGCACTCTGATCAGGTTGCATTTCATGGGCACGGATCAGGCTGCATTTCATAGGCACTCTGGTAAGTCTGCATTTTATGGGCACTCTGATCATGCTGCATTTCATGGGCATTCTGGTAAGGCTGCATTTCATGGGCACTCTGATCATGCTGCATTTCATGGGCATTCTGGTAAGGCTGCATTTAATGGGCACTCTGATCAGGCTGCATTTCATGGGCATTCTGGTAAGGCTGCATTTCATGGGCACTCTGATCATGCTGCATTTCATGGGCATTCTGGTAAGGCTGCATTTCATGGGCACTCTGATCATGCTGCATTTCATGGGCACTCTGGTAAGGCTGCATTTCATGGGCAGTCTGATCATGCTGCATTTCATGGCCACTGGTAAGGCTGCATTTCATGGGCACTCTGGTAAATCTGCATTTACAGGCAATCTAATCATGCTAAAAATGCAAAAAACACTGCTCAGATAGTGAAAAACCTAACAAACCACCTGCTACTTTAAACACAAATTATACATAATTAAGTGAAATACTAAACCAAATATTCACAGTAGCGCTCTGCTATAATATAACAAAAGTTCAATCAAATGTCCAAAATGTGAAAAATAATAATGATGCTTCAAAAAAAGAAATAAAAAGATGAAAAAAAGTGTCCAATAGTGTAGAAACCAAACAATATCTTAATGAATACTCCTCATCCAGTGTTCCTCACACATAGAAGGATCCTCCACCAATGGGCTGATATTACACCCTTATGGAAAGAGGCTTACCAGCTTTATGGCAGTATTACGCATAATTTTTTCCAATCATGTCTCATTGATAGCCCAATGTCCCGTCAGCATGAACAGTATTGGTCAAGCAGTCCAGGAGCTGAGGAGGCTGTCTGTCTGCTCTACACCACACCAGGTGTGGTGCAGAGCAGACAGAACCAGCTTGGACCACACCTGGACTGCTTGACCAATACTGTTCATGCTGACGGGACATCGGGCTATCAATGAGACATGATTGGAAAGATTATGCGCAGAGATTATGCGTAATACTGCCATAAAGCTGGTAAGCCTCTTTCCATAAGGGTGTAATATCAGCACATTGGTGGAGGATCCTTCTATGTGTGAGGAACACTGGATGAGGAGTATTCATTAAGATATTGTTTGGTTTATACACTATTGGACACTTTTTTTCATCTTTTTATTTCTTTTTTTGGAGCATCATTATTATTTTTCACATTTTGGACATTTGATTGAACTTTTGTTATATTATAGCAGAGCGCTACTGTGAATATTTGGTTTGGTATTTCACTTAATTAAATCTAATCATGCTGCATTTCATGGGCACACTGGTAAGGCTGCATTTCATGGGCACTCTGATCAGGCTGCATTTCATGGGCACTCTGGTAAGGCTGCATTTCATGGGCACTCTGGTAAGGCTGCATTTCATGGGCACTCTGATCAGGCTGCATTTCATGGGCAGTCTGATCAGGCTGCATTTCATGAGCACCGGTAAGGCTGCATTTCATGGGCACTGGTAAGGCTGCACTTCACTGGCACTCTGGTAAGGCTGCATTTCATGGGCACTCTGGTAAGGATGCATTTCATGGGCACCGGTAAGGCTGCAATTCATGGGCACTCTGGTAAGGCTGCATTTCATGGGCACTCTGGTAAGGCGGCATTTCACAGGCACTCTGGTCATGCTACATTTCATGGGCACTCTGGTAAGGCTGCATTTCATGGGCACTGGTAAGGCTGCATTTCATGGGCACTCTGGTAAGGCTGCATTTCATGGCCACTGGTAAGGCTGCATTTCACGGGCACTCTGGTAAGGCTGCATTTCACAGGCACTCTAGTAAGGCTGCATTTCATGGGCACTCTGAGCAGGCTGCATTTCCTGGGCACTCTGATTGGACTGCATTTCATGGGCACTGGTAAGGCTGCATTTCATGGGTACTGGTAAGGCTGCATTTCACGGCCACTCTGGTAAGGCTGCATTTCATGGGCACTCTGGTAAGGCTGCATTTCCTGGGCACTCTGGTAAGGCTGCATTTCATGGGCACTCTGGTAAGGCTGCATTTCATGGGCACTCTGGTAAGGCTGCATTTCATGGGCACTCTGATCATGCTGCATTTCATGGTCACTCTGGTAAGGCTGAATTTCATGGGCACTCTGATCAGGCTGCAATTCATGGGCACTCTGGTAAGGCTGAATTTCATAGGCAGTCTGATCAGGCTGCATTTCATGGCCACTCTGATCAGGCTGCATTTCATGGGCATTGGTAAGGCTGCATTTCATGGGCACTGGTAAGGCTGCATTTCGCGGGCACTCTGCTAAGGCTGCATTTCATGGGCACTCTGGTAAGGCTGCATTCCACGGGCAATCTAATCATGCTGCATTTCATGAGCACTCTGGTAAGACTGCATTTAATGGGCACTCTGATCATGTTGCATTTCATGGGCACTCTGGTAAGGCAGCATTTCACGGCCACTCTGATCATGCTGCATTTCATGGGCACTCTGGTAAGGCTGCATTTCATGGGCACTCTGATCAGGCTGCATTTCATGGGCACTCTGGTAAGGCTGCATTTTATGGGCACTCTGATCAGGCTGCATTTCATATACACTCTAATCAGGCTGCATTTCATGGGCATTGGTAAGGCTGCATTTCATGGGCACTGGTAAGGCTGCACTTCACGGGCACTCTGGTAAGGCTGCATTTCATGGGCACTCTGGCAAAGCTGCATATACTGGGCACTCTGGTAAGGCTGCATTTCCTGGGCACGCTGGTAAGGCTGCATTTCATGGGCACTCTGGTAAGGCTGCATTTCATGGCCACTGGTAAGGCTGCATTTCATGGGCACTCTGGTAAGGCTGCATTTCATGGGCACTCTGATCATGCCGCATTTCCTGGGCACTCTGGTAAGGCTGCATTTCATGGACACTCCGATCAGGCTGCAATTCATGGGCACTCTGGTAAGGCTGAATTTCATAGGCAGTCTGATCAGGCTGCATGTCATGGTCACTCTGATCAGGCTGCATTTCATGGGCATTGGTAAGGCTGCATTTCATGGGCACTGGTAAGGCTGCATTTCACGGGCACTCTGCTAAGGCTGCATTTCATGGGCACTCTGGTAAGGCTGCATTTCACGGGCAATTTAATCATGCTGCATTTCATGAGCACTCTGGTAAGACTGCATTTAATGGGCACTCTGATCGTGTTGCATTTCATGGGCACTCTGATAAGGCTGCATTTCACGGCCACTCTGATCATGCTGCATTTCATGGGCACTCTGGTAAGGCTGCATTTCATGAGCACTCTGATCAGGCTGCATTTCATGGGCACTCTGGTAAGGCTGCATTTTATGGGCACTCTGGTAAGGCTGCATTTCATATACACTCTAATCAGGCTGCATTTCATGGGCACTGGTAAGGCTGCACTTCACGGGCACTCTGGTAAGGCTGCATTTCATGGGCACTCTGGTAAGGCTGCATTTCATGGGCACTCTAATCATGCTGCATTTCATGGGCACTCTGGTAAGGCTGCATTTTATGGGCACTGGTAAGTTTGCATTTCACGGGCACTCTGATCAGGCTGCATTTCATGGGCACCCTGGTAAGGCTGCATTTCATTGGCACTCTGATCAGGCTGCATTTCATGAGCACTCTGGTAAGGCTGCATTTCATGGGCACTCTGGTAAGGCTGCATTTCATGGGCACTCTGATCAGGCTGCATTTCATGGGCACTCTGGAAAGGCTGCATTTCATGGGCACTCTGACCAAGCTGTATTCCTTTGGCACCGGTAAGGCTGCACTTCTCGGGCACTCTTGTAAGGCTGCATTTCATGGCCACTCTGGTAAGGCTGCATTTCATGGGCACTCTAATCATGCTGCATTTCATGGGCACTCTGGAAAGGCTGCATTTCATGGGCACTGGTAAGGCTGCATTTCACGGGCACTCTGGTAAGGCTGCATTTCACGGGCACTCTGGTCTGGCTGCATTTTACTGGCACTGTGATCAGGCTGCATTTCATGTGTACTCTGAAAATTGTTATATTATAGCAGAGCGCTACTGTGAATATTTGGTTTGGTATTTCACTTAATTAAATCTAATCATGCTGCATTTCATGGGCACACTGGTAAGGCTGCATTGCATGGGCACTCTGATCAGGCTGCATTTCATGGGCACTGGTAAGGCCGCATTTCATGGGCACTCTGATAAGGCTGCATTTCATGGGCACTGGTAAGGCTGCATTTCATGGGCACTGGTAAGGATGCATTTCACGGGCACTCTGGTAAGGCTGCATTTCATGGGCACTCTGGTAAGGCTGCGTTTTGTGGGCACTGGTAAGGCTGCATTTCACGGGCACTCTGATCATGCTACATTTCATGGGCACTCTGATTAGGTTGCATTTCATGGACACTCTGGTAAGGCTGCATTTCATGGGCACTCTGATCAAGCTGAATTTCATGGGCACTCTGGTAAGGCTGCATTTCATGGGCACTGGTAAGGCTGCAATTCATGGGCACTATGGTAAGGCTGCATTTCATGGGCACTCTGCTAAGGCTGCATTTCACGGGCACTCTGATCATGCTGCATTTTATGGGCACTCTGGTAAGGCTGCATTTCATGGGCACTCTGATCAGGCTGCATTTCATGGGCACTCTGATCAGGCTGTATTTCATGGGCACTCTGGTAAGGCTGCATTTCATGGGCACTGATCAGGCTGCATTTCATGGGCACTGGTAAGGCTGCATTTCATGGGCACTGGTAAGGCTGAATTTGGTGGGCAATGGTAAGGCTGCATTTCATGGGCACTGATAAGGCTCCATAGTACAGAGCAGTCACTAACCATGATAATGTTATAATAACAGGGGGCAGAGCATGGGTGACCTTAAAATGATGCCCCCCCCCCCCCCAAAAAAAAAGTTCTGCAGATGCCCATGCACCTGCCTCCCTCCACCCTCAATAATTTTTTTTGATCCTATACATTACATTACACCCCATACATATATTTTCTCTTCCCGCCATTCTGGTGATATCATAATAGGGTCCTCTTCTTCTGGCGGTGGTGGGGGCATTCTTACAGGATCATACTAAAAATACTGTGAGTCCAGTACTTGACCCACCACTAGGTGGCAGTGTAAATGACATGCTGGGCTCAGAGGAAATGGGCAGAATGATAGTGTCATTCTACCCTGAAGAGGACTTCTGGTGCTGGGCCAAGGAGGAAGTAGGGAATAGAACTGGAGGATTGAGAGGGTAAGGTAAGATTGGTAGGGGTGGGTGTAGGCATAGTCCACACAGAAAACATAAAGATACTTTTTGTTTATGGGTATAGCTATGATTTAACCTAATTATAATTTTCCCATATCACACAAAGCAATTAATTTGATGTAATATATCCAATGACCACTGAAACATTCTATGACCATTACCTCAATGTCTTATGATTTGAATAATAATTAAATAGGTTCATAATAATTAAATAGGTTATCTCATTGTCTTATGATATTGAATAACAAGTCTAGATCAGATAAGACAAGAGGGCATCTTTCCTGGCCATGATTTATTACGGATGTCTATTTCCTTTAGAACAAAAATACATTAATGTGATATGAAAGTAATTTTGTTTGAGCTGCTAAAAGCATAACTTACATACTTATACTACATATTTGTTGGAAACTTGTGGCAGGATGTCACAGTAGTAATGGGTAGTAAAGAGGTTCATGTTGCTACCAGAGATATTATTGCCCACGGACTTCACAGACTAATTGGACTAATTGAAAGGCCAAGAAAGCAGAAATTAGAGCATTACATAACCATAATAATACCATTCATGGAACAGTGCTCCACTCTAAACCTAAATTTAAGCACCTGGTGGTGTCTCCTGTTTCCCCTTGGGGCCAGTTTACCAGTATGTACCAGCAGTAGGCGCATTCTAAATTTGTTTTTCTCTAATACAAATACATTTGCACTGCTAATGTACTGAACCTTGTACATGGTGTATACACTATACTGTCCATATGATATTACATCATGCATCAGTTCTCAGAAGTCTTAGACCCAGGAGAGCACTGAGAGGCTCCAACTGTGATCCCATCTCCTTCTCATAAAGTGGAAGACCTGAGAAGGACAGGCATGAATACTTCCACAATCCCATTTAAACCCTCCAGCCTTGAAGATTCTACTTCAATCGAGCAGCAAGATTTGTTCATGCTTTCAAAGTTAACAAAGGAAAAATAATGGTCTGCTGTTTTAGGTTTTAGTGAGAACAAAGTCTTTATACAAACAAGTTGGATAGAAATGAGTAGTCTATCTATCTATCTATCTATCTATCTATCTATCTATCTATCTATCTATCTATCTATCTATCTATCTAATTCATGTATCACCTCCTTTCTTCCTGTCCTGCTTAATTCCTTCCTTCATTCCTTCTTTGGTTCCTTCTTCCTTTCCTCCTTTCCTGTTTTCCGTTTCCCATTCATTCTTTTTTGGGCCTTTGAGCTTACAGGGGTTCAGATCTTCCTTCCATCATTTTATTCTCCTCTCCTTTCCCTATTTACTCCATTCTTCTTTCCTTCCTTACTTTCTTCTTTTTTTCTTTCCTCTTTTTACTCCCCTCTTCCTTTCTTTTTCTTACCTTTTATCCTTTATTTCTCCCTCCCTACCTTCCAACTATCCTTTCTCCCATCATCCCCTCTTCCCTTTCTTGTTTCTATTCTGCCTTTATTTCTTCCTGTCCATCCTTTATTTGGGCCTTAGAGGAGTTAACTAAAGACCTTTCCCTATTTCTTTCCTTTCCTCCTTTCTACCTTCCTGCCACATTTATTTCATTCCTCCCTTTCCTCCCTGCCTTACTCATTTTCCATTCTGCTTCTTTAAAATAGTGCAGGAATAAAAAAAAAAAAAACATACTCACCTAGGTGACTGCAGCACTGATCCCAGCTGAAGCCGCCCCCCGCTGGCTCTAAATAAGAATTGAGTGATCAAATACCGCTGATGTTCAGAACTAGAGTTGAGCGAACCCGGACTGTAAAGTTCGGGTCCGTACCGAACTTTGGGGTGTCCAGGACCCGGACCCGAACCCGGACTTTTCAAAAAAAGTCCGGGTCCGGGGTTCTGGTAATTTTACCAAAAGTTCTGAAAATTGCTGTAAAAAAGTCCAGGAAAGTCCTAGAGGTCTGCAAAAGGAAGGAAAATGGGGGTAAGGGTGGGACAAGTGCCCTACAAAGAAATGGGGACAGGGAAATAACTAAAAGCATTTTAAAAAAAATAAAAACATAAAAAAATAAAAAATGGAGGTGGATGTGGACCATCTTCAAACTGGGTCTGAAAAGTATTAATTAACGGTAGAAGCCATATAACTGTTCTAAAATCATCTTCAAACTGTGTCAAAAAAGTATAAATAAGCCAGGAGTTAAAGTGTTACACACAGTTTGCAGATGTTTGCAGAA